>LLCE01000128.1:0-123582 GCA_001414415.1 Hymenoscyphus repandus
GTTAAAGTTATAGATATCCTCCGCTAGTATCCTATATTTAGTAATTATATTTCTGATAAGGCGAAACTAAGCTCGTATAGTCTCTGGATCTTCGTATTTTACTCGCTAATAATCGTATTTACGGCTACATTTCGATTAGAGGGAGTCGTGGCGTCGTATAAAGTTCTAGACCTAATTCTAACCGACTATTAGCGGATTATCTTTATCTCTACTTAACCGTTTTTAAAGGAGTAAATTAGCTATCTGCCGTACAGACTCCCCTCTTAACGGTAGACCTCTGTTTTCTATAGATAATATCTATTATATAAGTGTTAACTCCTCTAAGTCCGTGAGCTTTCTATTAGCAGGTCGAGAATCGTGGCGTACGACGCGCCCGTTAACGCGATCGCGAGCAGTCGAATAGGGGGCACCGTATAACGAATAAGCAGCTTTCAGGCTTTTAAAATGTCCTTGTTAGAGCGCTTAAATAGCCAGAGCAATTCGGCCTTCTGTTTAAGATATTTAAGCAGTAGTTAGTTAAGATATAATAGTAGTAAGTTATAGGTATAGTTAATTAGTAGGGTAAAAAACACGACTCGTATGTAAACACGACTCGCTTATGAAGTACGTTAGTATATAAAGATCTCCTCTTATATAATATATCGGTTCGTCGGTCGAGCCGAAGAAAAGGTAACTGTCAGGAACCTGATTTAGATTTCCTCTATTCTCTTCTCTCCCAGGTTTCACCTGAAAACCCGGAGCTATTTCTCTCTGGGGTCCGAGTCGCTGCCGTCTCGGACCGGCCGAATAGAGTAGGTGGCGGAACTAGGAATTATAATATTATCCGATTTAAGAAGTAGATATGATCGTCAAGGTCCTTAGCTATCTACGTAGGAGGTAAAACGGATACGTTTCGTATATCAGGGTAGTAGGAGAATCAGAGAAGAAGGGTAGAGATTAGTTTCTATAGTAATCTAACCTTGCACTTATATCGTGATTCCCTACCATTGCAGTTCCTTACAGTAACTAAAGTTATAGCGGTAGGAATAGATATTAACAGATACTATAGATTCTATATATTCCTCTGTATTATCCTATAACTTAATAAGTACGATATACTTCTTAGAATACCCTAGATTAATAGATAAAATATATAGATTAAAGCCTAGAGTTAGAACTTATAATCTCTTTCTCGGGAACTTTTATATAAAATAGAGCGAGAGAAGCCTCTAGTATACCCTGATCGAGCTACGTCTAAGTCTTACTATTATCCTTCGCGTTCCTAACGAGAAAGAGTAAGAAATAGAATCTTAAAGTCTTTATAGTAAATATATCTAATATATAGAAGGCCCTAACTAGGAAAGCGGAGATAGATCCTTATATAGAACTCCTAAGCTATTACTCTGACTACCTAGAAGTTTTTAGTATAGAAAAGGTAGAGAAATTACCGCCGGTATAAGGCTACGGAATCGACTACTAGATCAAACTTAAGGAAGTTAATAGAAAAGAGCCTAGTATCCCCTAGGGACCGCTCTATGATATATCTCGCGACGAATTAATCGTCCTACGATAAACGCTTACGGACCTACTCAATAAGGGATTTATTCGAGTAAGTAACTTAGTTACGACATTACCAGTGTGGAACTTAAAATTTTTCTCTGCCGGACGATTTGGTCGATGGAGAGATTTTAAATGCTTTAGAGGCAAAACTAAAGAGATACTTCATGAGAGTGGGGGATATATTAGCTAGCTACGTTAAACAAATGCAAGTGGGGTAGGTGTGTGCGGAGGGAATGGTCTATTAGAAGATTAAACGGTTTGTAAATATTACTTCACTATGGAAAGCGTACGATAGTAACGAGCACTTCTGTTGCTAACCAAGTTAGATTACAAGTATCAGAATTAAATAAAACAGAAGGGCATTTATATGCCCTCAAGGGCACTTCAACGCGTCGACAACTGAGCTTCACTCCAGAATCTCCGATTCTCCCCTTTCCTTCCAACTACAACTTGCAAAACATGTCTGAAATACACGCCATCTTGTACCTCTTTTGCCCCCTGCTTAATAAGCTCTTTAGTTTTCTCTGCATCAGCAATCTGCCCATTTGCCTCGAGTATCGAGGCGTATTCCATATTCGCTACAAATATCATCTCTGTGAATGCTTTCAAAAGATGATCAGGAGCACCTGCATTGAACGATGAGACAGATTCCAATCCATGGGTTAGGAAATACCCAGGGAGCTTAGAAATCCAATCAAGACGCCTGTTCGCAACTAGGTGCTTGACGATGGTTTCCATTACAGTGGTGGATGACAACTTCTTAGACTGGATAATGCCCATTGTTTCTGGGCTGTACTCATCCCATTGGAGATAACCACCGGGTTCTATGATTCAGATTCGTCAATAAATTTGACCACGTAGCGATAAAGAATGGAAGACTGACTAAGAAGGCTCATGCAATGTTCGATATACGGTGCAGGATCATCATCAACTACTACTAGCTGGAACAGTCTCAGATGTACTATGTCAAATTGTCCCCTCAAATATTCTGGAGGAAGTTTTGAAGCGTCTTGGGTTTCGAAAGAGACATTTTCAGGAAGCCAGTCCGCGGAGGGAAACTGTAGGTCAGACAGATCGAAGCCAGTGAACCTGACTGTGGGTGGAAGTTCTTTAGCTAGCTCAAGCAACCAAATCCTTAATATGCTTAGTAGAAGTAAATTGAAGAGGCCTAGTTGTAACAATACCCAGTGCCAGTCCCAACATCGGCTATCCTGAGGTCGAGATGGTCTTGCGGAATTCTTGAGTCCAACTTGAAGCCCAATGTCTCCTTCCAGAGGAAATGTTGTAAGTCTAATCTGAGATTACTGAGGTTATGCCTTCAAAAAGAAAATAAGAAAGATTACCTTGCAGATGCGAGAGTATCTCGACCGAGATTATAAGTCTTGGTGGGTTTTAGTTCGTTTCCCATAATTGAAAGTAGTTGCGAGTTTTGAAGACAAGTTTTCGTTATAAAAAAGAGTTTCTCTACAAATAAAATTCTAAGGGTAGCAGAGCGTAAGACTTTTGTAGTGTATAAGTCCTGCTCACCGCTAAACACTTGCCTCGCTTTGTAATCCTAAAGGTTTGAAGATATAGCGTAGGATTTAGCGTGAAATGCAGGATTAATGCTCCACAACACTTAATACCAAAAGCGGTAAATTCTTGAGCTATTATTACGTATTTTGAGTGTTGGGAAAGGGCGTGCTTCTCACCAAAACTCCGTTTATGCTCAAAGACCTGGGTTCGCTTAGAGTGTGGGCCGAAAAGTCTCACTAATAACAACCCTGCTTTTCCATCCTAAAGAAAGGCTATTTGCAAATTTTCACGGCACCAAATTTGCTACCATAGTTCATTAGCAATGGATTCATTAGAACTAGTACTTATTTACCATTTAGATTCTGTAGTTCTGAATTGTCCGAATCAGGTCAAAGAGAACCTTCCTATATAGGTTGCAACTAGCGAACGAAGGATTTGGTTGGGTGATAACTTGGCATCGAAGGATTTGGTTGGGTTGTAACTTGGCATCGAAGGATTTGGATACTACATATATCTTACGATTATACGTTGTAAAAAGCCATGGAGCAAGTAGTGTTGCCAATGCATATTCTGTGGAGGGAGGGAAATTTTCACCGAGGCGGTGCAGGGGCCATTTTACGATGGCATATATTACTTCATCACAGGTTAATAGTCCCCAAGCCAAGATTGAGGTGCCAGGGATTATTCTATATTACAAATCTTACACCTTATTAGCACAAATCTTAGCACATTTCGTGATCCCTAAACCCTCCCCAGTAATAAAATCACCTATAAATGTCTTGAGGCGCTGCGCCACTTCTGTGCTTGGGGTTTATTTTGCCTCCCCGGGAAGTTCCGCAAAAGAACCCTGTTTCAGGATACAATGGAGGGTAGAAGATCCTTGAGCTCCAGTTGGGCCATTCTCAGGTATGCAATTAAGTTACATATCGTAAAATATCTTCTTTCCTATTACTACCTAGTTTTCTTGGAGAGAATTTTTCTGCTTTAGGCTCATGTCAAAGATGACTATGCATAGTCATCTTACAAAGGGCGGGTTAGTTTAACGTTGCGACCGCCCCAGGCTTACTCAGCTGTATGGGGTTGGCCCAATATGCGCAGAATTCCAAAAGTAACACATGAGTACACACCACGAAAATCCTTCAAATGTGAGTATCTGTATCAACACTTAGTGTGAGGCTAGGTAGTATTGCCGCAGTGCCTGGAAATGTGAACCAGGACCCTACAGCTATTTGTCAAGAGAGGATGGCCCCAGAACTTCCCTTCTATCCCTCTAAGTTCTTGAGACTCCTTTACTTGAATTAGCTACTATTGTTAACTTCTACTATGTTTTTAAAGCTCGAAGTGATTACAACTGCATTTGTATTGCTCATTTGCACATACTATCTTTTTGGTTTCTTTCAGAATCGTCTTCTTTGGCGAATCCCGGGACCTTTCCTAGCAAAGTTCAGCAGCATTTGGTTATTCTACCAAGCTCGTTCAGGGCAAAAATATAAAGTAGTTGACTCTCTGCATAAGAAATTAGGACCGCTCGTACGTATCCAGCCTCATCATATATCTGTTGCGGATGTCGAAGCTGTGGGTGCGATCTATGGTCACGGAAACAACTTCTTGAAGAGGTATTTAGAATTGTTACAAGAAAAGCCCATACAAATTAATTCACTAATCCTTGCTAAGTGAGTTCTATGATGCTTTTGTTTCGACCGAACGAGGAATGTTCAGTACTCGCGATAAAGCCGAGCACACCCGCAAACGAAGATTGGTTGCACACGTTTTTAGTGCTCGTGCAGTTTCCGAATTCGAACAATACATTAAGCCGAGCTTTGAAGATTTGATACAACAATGGGACTTGATTGCACACAAGCAAGGGGCTAGTGGCTTTTCGATTTTGGACTTACTTCCATGGATGAATTATCTTGCATTTGATATCATTAGCAACCTTTCGTTTGGAGAGCCATTTGGAATGGTAAAGAGAGGAGAGGATGTCGCCGAAATCAGAATGACCGCTGAATCTCCCATCACAAGGGCGTCCGCAATTAACATTTTCAGTGCAAGAAGCGAGTTTAATGCTGCGATAGGATGCTTTCCACATCTCAAACCTTTTGCTCAATATATACCAGGTAAATAAAGAAAGACATTTTGAGCCAAAACCTCACTGACCTGTGTAGATCCATTCGTTCAAAGAGGTGCATTGGCCGGTAAAAAGGTCTCGGGAATGGGGGTTGCACAGGTAATGAAAAGACTGGAGAATGGAAACGAAGCTGGCCGAGTTGATCTTCTTGCTCGGCTGATGGAGGGAACTGATGCCAATGGCGAGAAGCTTGACGGTAATGAGCTTATCGCCGAGGCTCTCACACAACTCGTTGCTGGGAGTGATACAATGAGCAACTCATTGTGTGCGTTGCTATTTCATTGTCTTCAGAAACCAAAGGTGAAAGAAAGATTACAACGGGAGTTAGATGATGTCCTTCCAAACCGAGACTGTATTCCGGATTTTAGAAGCATTAAGCATCTTTCTTTGTAAGACTCTATCACTCACCATAGAATATTTACAAGCTTCTGCTAACAGATATAGTCTGCGGAACGTTATTAAAGAAAGCTTACGAGTCCACTCAACGAGTTCGTCCGGTCTTCCACGTATAGTACCACCAGGCACCGGAATCAAGATCTGTGGACATGTATTCGCGCCTGGAACAGTAGTAAGCATACCAGCATACACACTTCACCATTCCGTGGATATATGGGGCCCTGATGCAAACGAATTCCGTCCTGACCGCTGGGAAACCGCCACAGAGACACAGAAATGTGCTTTTATACCATTTAGTGTAGGGCCAAGAGCTTGCAGTGGGCGAAACTTAGCGGAGATGCAACTTGCGTTGACTACAGCTATGATATTCAATAGATATGACTTTGTGCTATATGAGGAGGAACTTCAAACTCGAGAAGGATTCTTGAGAAAGCCACTAAGATGTTTGGCCGGTATAAAGAGGCGGTAGATCTCTGAAGGGAGATCACCATGGAGATGAAGTAAAGAATTTGTTGTGCTGCACTGCTATTGTGTAGCGCGTGGGGTATTACTATCCGAATTCCAAGCCTATTCCCAAGCCAATTATTTCGTAATATGTGGCACAATAGAACCTATTCTCTGGTTTTGTAAAAGAGAAATAGTCTATCGCTTTCACTTTCGTCCGTGTTAATGTAATTGAGCTCATCTGACTTGCGGATAGAGTTTAATGAAATTTCTCTGGTCTTTCTAGGGCCTACATTTTAGAGAGTAGGAGTCATTTCGAAAGGATACAGGGCATGAAAATTATCTATCCAAAGAGAACATTTAATCTCAAACAAATACTTGAAGTTGTTCTTCATTTTTGCCATTTGAAGATAGAACTATTATTTTCGCGAAAACCTGATAAATGGGATGCATCCAGTAATAATCTAAAAGGTCCCTATTTCTTCAACTCTGTGGAGAGGGTAGGTAGTTCTCAAGGAAATATTAGTCAATCTCTGAAAGTAGTTATCTTCAAGATCTTGACGCATTCCCTTTATATGAGTATATCACGTTTGTGCGCTCTAGCCACTTGCAGCAGGAGCTGCTTAGTCTATGACTTTCCTACATATAACCTGCTTTCAGGGGCTTTCCAATTATAAACCAAGCATCCTTGTTATCCTATTACCTCTTTCACTGCATTGATTTATAAATGCTGTTTATGGCTAGGGCAGCGCTCCCTGATCTTCACGTTTCAGAGTAACCAGCAAGGTTTGAGAACACTACTTTGATATCGTAGGCAGTATTTAGATAGAACGTTTGTGAAATCTTAACCTAACCACTAGTATGCTAATCCACGGGCAATTTAAATGAGAAATGTCTTCAGGACCGAATCTAACTTTGTTTCCATCTCCAAAAACTCCCCTTTATCAGAACTCTGAATAGTCACAGCTCCCCCAGCCCCTACACGCCAAATATCGTGAGGGACACTCTCGTAAATGCATTCATCAGAACCGGACTTCATTGGTCTGTGAGACCATTCTTTATCCTTTCTAATTGCGGTCCGAATTACCACGTTAAAATCTCCACCACCGCCAACATCCATATATCCCAGAATACCAGAGTATACACCACGTGGGCGGCACTCTAGCTCCGCAAGAATTTGGCAGGATCTCTTTTTTGGTGCACCAGTCATTGACCCCGGAGGTATTGAAGCTTTCAAAACTTTGATACCTTCAGGTATAGTTGTGTGAGTTGACTTTGTTTCTCGTCCATTGTCGAAGTGCAAATGGTTGCCGTTGACCTTTTGGCTAAAATGTGACTCGAAGGGCACAGGCTGTGGAATTTGACCCTCAATCACGGATACCAGTTGAAAAACAGTCTGATACTCTTCAATCTGCATTAATTTCGGCACTGAGCAATTTTCAGCCCCAATAACTCCACTAAGATCGTGGCGAATCAAATCTACGATCATAAGATTTTCAGCTCGCTCTTTAGAGGAGTTGAGTATAGCACTTGCAGCTGCCAGATCAACTCCAGGCTCCTTTTTCACAGTGCCTTTAATCGGGCGATATTGACAGTACCCTTGCCGAGTCCATTGGAAAAATCTCTCCGGGCTGCTACTGACCACTGTCACTCCAGGAAGACTCAGGAATGCACCAAATGGAGCAGGATTATTCTTTCTGAGTCTTTTATACAGAAGCCAAGAGTTCACAAAGATATCATTCGTTTTGGGGACGCTGATGATTGTTTCATCTGTGAGACAGAGCTCATAAGAGTCGCCTTTCAGTAAAGCGTCTTGGCAAGCAAGAACTTTGCCTCGGTAGGCCAATTCTTCTGGCTTTTCGATGTAGGCTCTTCTTAAACCCTCTTCGAGTATCTTCTGCTGTTTCTTGATGTCTTGCTGCTCACTAGGATCTTCACCGTTGTTACCGCAAGCTTTTTTTCTGTCAAAGCATAAACCGTTGCGCGCAATCCTTTGGAGCAATTCTACGGTATGATGTACCCAAGGATCCAATCCAGGTGCTAGGTGCTGCACAAATGCAGTATTATCGGAGTGGTCAACAATAATACTCCTCTGAACGAAAGCAAAATTGAGATCCGGCGTATTGTGTTCTGGATTTGAATTTACACTGATGTCAAGTGTCTCAAGACCGGCTTCATATGAGATGTATCCCATAAAACCGCCCCAGAATGGCAAGTTATGATTGGTGGAGTCATTTGTAGGCCGATAATTGTTCAAAATGGTTTGAAATAATTCCCAGATGTCGTCTAGTGTGTCGACGGCAAAACGTGCGTTTCTGGCGTTATGGAGGGCAATTTTAAGTCGCTTATTTTTGACGTTATAGGACAACTTGAAAGTTTCTCCGGGCACCACAATTCCAAGAATGCTAAAACGCCCAGAATGGTGGCCTTGAGAGTCCAGCAAGATTATTTCACTTTTTTCCAACCCCATGGCCTCGATGATCTCGATTACTGACACATTATTCAATGGAACGCTAGACGAAGACATCTTGACAGGCCCTCTGGGCCTTATGAAGGGAAACTTTGCTTCTAGCAAAGAGTGTAATGGCATTCTCGCCCGTTCGAATCGTTTTGGATGCAACTGAAACTGTAGCAAGGTGTTTTTCTCATCAATCCTAGTGGTCCTCTGCCGAGACCTTGACCAAGATTGTGCTTTAGTCCACCAATTTTGGATAATTTTGTGGCCTTCAGCTGTTGTGCATATCGACTCAGGATGAAATTGTACTCCCCAGAAAGGCTTATGGGTGTGTTTTAGTGCCATCAATACTGGCCCGTTTTTCTCATCGTCTACTGTCCATGCAAGCGGTTGAAGCGTGGGACACTCCGGCGAAGGATGCCAGTATTCTCTCATAACTAAATCTCCGGCCTTTGTTCGCGGGGTGAGGTTGACATATAGAGAGTGATATCGAGTTGCTTCAAAATTGCCAACACCATCGAAAATATCATGAACGCCGTGCCAGACTTTGTTGACAATGCCATGTTGAGGAACTGCCAGCCGACTAACTTCTGCCCCAAACGCAAGAGCAAAAGACTGAAATCCGAGACAAATCCCGAAAATTGGAACGATGTCTTCTTCACTCAAAGCCCATAATTGGCTAATGAAACCAACATCTTCTGGGATTGATGGATGACCAGGCCCAGGTCCAACAACCACTGCATCGAATAACTGAAGGACTGACTTGAGGTGTTTGGCAGCGGCCGCATTGTCGATCCGTACCACTGTGACCTCTGCATTGATAATACTCTCCAAGAGACCAACAATACTGTTTGAGAAAGAGTCATACGCATCGACGAAAAGGATACGAGGTGGCCTTTGACATGTGCTAGCAACCATGATGAAGAATCCGTAAAATGGGTTAGATTGCAAATAGATTGGAAAGATTATGAGAATGAATTTTCGCAGTTTTCCGATTCGCTTCGTGATTTTTCCCTTCGGTAGTTGAGTGATAGCATCTAATCAGCTGAACTTCTGAATATTGTGACTACATGAATCCCCATCACTATACTATATAGCGCTCTCATCAGACACTTCTCGGAAGAGGTGTGTCTATTAATTTCCATACTGATCGTGCAACTTGCTATTCCAATATTAGACCACGTTGAAACGTAATTAATCATCATCTATGACCTTGCATATTCGATTAGTACTGTTCTTTTCTTATTCAAGTATCGAGAAACGAGATGAAAGTGCTGAGGTGCTGAGGCGTGCAGATCCAAATTTCTGATCCGAGGTCGTAGGAGCGGATTTAATCACTTAGAGTTACATTTGTGGCGTCCGTTCTTATAAGGATCAAATCTGCTTTGTAATTCCTCACTGGGGACACATTTTCTGTATAAGCAAAGGCCGCAAGAAGTAATTAGCTGAAAATACATTTGGTTTCCAGAACCCCTGTTAGGCTTGTTCGGCGTAGAATGAACAATGCACACACCGCCCTTATTCTCGGTTTGCTCCTTTTTTTTTTTGAAAGGAAAGGAATATAGGTCTTATTCGAGTATGAAAATGCGAGAT
Source organism: Hymenoscyphus repandus (assembly GCA_001414415.1). Lineage (NCBI taxonomy): Eukaryota > Fungi > Ascomycota > Leotiomycetes > Helotiales > Helotiaceae > Hymenoscyphus > Hymenoscyphus repandus. Next base: position 10,071 of record LLCE01000128.1, read on the forward strand.
CTGAAGATATTTCAATCTTCACATTAGTATTATTTACAGACTTTAACTTAAATATCACATTTTGAGATCCAAATCGCCCTGTGTGAGTGGCTTCAAATATCTATGGCCTTGAGCTAATCGATTTTTACCTGACATGATAACGATTTCTTGACGTTTTCCCGAGGCCGTGAAATTAATTGGGTGAAATAATTATCTAATCTCTGGATTTTACGAGTATCTTTATTGAAGTGTCATCTCTCATCTTTCATATTCAGTGGTTCAAAAGTGGCCTCGAATTACACTCCACTGCGCAGATTCAAGAGCAACCCATTAAAACAAGTGAAACGGCTCAGAATTATTTTCTAGTTAGAAGCTCTGCATATTCGAGTATCTAGCCATAGTAATCAAATTTGTCGTCTTTAAGCTCCGAAGGTAAGCCGGAGATCTCCTTTTGCTCTTTCTCAGACAGAAATATGCCAAAGTTTTCAGACAATGCTGTTACACGGTCATTCTCGTTGTACAGCCTTTGAATAACCTTTGTTTCACCCTTGTAATTCTTTCTCAACTCATCTTCAGCAAGCATCATGTACCCCACTGGGAGCTCATCTTCAAAAGTGGTTTGGAAGCAGAAGGCTCGGGGTGTAGCCCAACCAGTTCCCAGGGTACCATAACCAAGCCGTAACATCTGAAAATCGACATCCAGCCACTCCGTCTCAGTGAAAGCCCAGACATCCATCCAGGCGTCCTTCTCGCTCTGTCGAATTTGCATTCTCCACCAGCTCTTTGAACTTGTCCATCCAGGGATACTAGAATATATCATTCGCCTCTGGCGAGTCCAAATATCAACGCTTGGCTCATCTTGCACTAGAGGCACTGGAAAAGGTGAGCCTGATGGTGGATGACTGGTATCAACTATGTAATCGAGTTCGCCAATCGTCACAATGGTGCTCACGTGAACCCTGTTTATATCTTTAACATATTTCTTTCTGATGATAGTTCAAAAATTGTTTCTCACTTACCACGGCCCATATGAGGGCTTGGATTTGTCCATTCTTGGGTCTGCCAGCAGGCTAGCTGCAGCATTGATTCTGCTTCCAGTACAATAGGCCGCGAAGCCAAAGTACTTCACCAATTTGATGAAAAGAACGTGGATTTGGTCGCAAGTTCCACCCCGTCTCCGCTTGACAACATGCTCATATACCGAATATGTGTCTGCTAGGAGTGAATGGTGGGAGGAATAGAGGAGGTCGAGATTTTCGAGTGGAATGGATGCCAAATGACAGTGTTGAAGCTTTGTGATTGCCTTAAGCGCGTTTGGACCATTAGGACCTTGTTGTAGCAGTACTCGAATTTGCTGGGGCAGTAGGATACGATCAAGATATTCCTCTACCTGTTTTTCCGATAGGGACATAGCGAGATTGTTGACTACAACAGATGCACAGCTGTAGATGAATGAGCCTACCGAAGTAGATTGCAATGAATACTGTAATAAAAGTAAGAATGGGGGTAATTGTTCTTGGTACACTTGTTGCCTTTTGTATCTGCTTGAACTACAATTGAAAAGCCTGCCACAGTTCTAATAATAGTAGAACAGACACGAATCCCAAAGTTTGGTTATCTTGTATTAGCAGGAAAACAAGGCTTTTAATTTTTTTAATTCAGATTTAGGTTAGACGAATATAAAACAAAGTGTTCAGAGAATAATAATCAATGCTCTTACCAGAATCGGTACTTGTAGTCAGCTATTTACAAGCCAGGAAAAACGTCACCTAGTCTCCCAAGGTACTCCCCCTACATGTAAAATTCGCATTTTAGCTCCATCTTAGGTGAGGTGTTTTTGAACTAAACTTCATTTATATTCATTATTATTATTATTGTTATTTTCAGAGATCAACTTGCCATTTAGTAATACGATGTGTTAGGTATTAGTCAACAGTTATCACATCCGCTAATAAGAGTAATTATCTGCGAATAAAACACCTGCGAAGAAAAGGCTGTTAGTCAAAGATCGAACTAGGTCTAGTGCCATCTAACGTAATTGGTGCCAGTGGTATCGGGTTAGTAGACAATTGACAAGGGGGTCAGTTTTTCCGGCATGTGGGTCTAAAAATACCTTAGCCAACGGCAATTCGCTGAGTCATCGCGAAAGTTTCATATTCCTCGAAGTATTCGTCGTCGCTAAATGGCGACTAACAACAATATTGTTTTTTAATTAAGTGTAATTATCCTAAAATCAAAAGTTTACCTGCGCCCCTTTCTAGACCTGCACTCCTCTGCAGTGGTTGCACTACCAGGTGGTGTGTGGTGTGGGAGCAGGGCTTCTTTGCCGTGACGCACGAATCGATGCACGGACAATCTTATGGGCCCATGCACCCACTGCTATTGACGTCAAAATTATCAATATACATTATAGTGCATATAACGCGCCATAGTACCAAACCTAGGTCGTTGGCACGTGACGTGATTTGAAGACAGAGAGTCCACCGATCTACGGGGGGTCGCGGCCATATATTCAGCACCACTAGAGTAACGCCATGTTTCGCTTAGTAATCTGTCGATTCTTGGTAATGATCTCTTGGCTGTGTAGAATATATGGCCCTGGCCTCCTTTTTGATTCGCCGATAATCCGTGATGAAGACTTCTTGGCTCACGCCTCACAGCTCACGCCTCACGCCTCACGGCCCACGCCTCACGGCTCACGGCTCACGGCCGACGGCTTGCGGCTTACGGCTTACGGCTTACGGCTTACGGCTTATGGCTTACAGCTTATGGTCTAAGGCTCGTGGTCTAAGGCTCGTGGCTTGCGGCTCACGTCTCCGTGTCACACGAATACATTGCCTCTCGTGCGGTTACGCCCTTTTAAGAACGCAGCAAGCAATGTCAATGTGTGAGCATTTATATAAGTGGTATCACCTGGAGTCCATGCTCTTTGTCCGTCGTGCTCTATTACCATCTTAAGCAACTAAAGTTCCTTCTCGTTAAATTTTCGTTTTTATTAGGACAGCCTCAATGCAATAGAGAACCGCGGCCAATAAAATACGTTGAGCTTAAGTCCTGCGCATGGAATGACTAGTACATTGGCAATTGAGAGGCACATCTCAATAATTACTCAGAACAAAACGCCACCATCCCACATAAATTTACATTGTAAAGACCAGAATTGAACTGCTAGGATTAATATTGACAGATAAAATCCTAAACATGCTATCACCAATCCTAGAAATTCAAAAGATTTGGAGATATTGGGACATTATGAATTAAGTGACTAATCAACCACATACTTGGCATTCCTCAGAAGTCTTTCCTACTATTGTCTTGTTGAGTATCTCGAAAAACAAGTTTCTCACTCGATCACCGCGTAGCAGCACTACATAAGGTTACGAAAAGCCATTATTCGTTGGTAGCAAAGGTTCTGCGCAAAATATATTTGATTGACCATTTGATACTTGTCTTCGATCAGAAAATCATCTCTTACGATTTATTTTTTAAGTAAACGGACTTGAGAGCAATGGGGTCAATGGCTTTTGATCCAGAGAATGTCGAGGCAATTCCCATTGCTGTAGTTGGCATTGGCTGTCGTCTGCCTGGTGGAGCATCAAGTCCTGAGAAACTGTGGGATCTCTTGATGCGAAAGCAATCAGCGCGAAAAGAAACACCACCTGACAGGTTCAATATCGACGCCTTTTATCATCCCAATGGCGACAAAAATGGCACAGTTAGTAGCCGTTCAATGAACTAGAAGATCTACATTCTAACACTCGCTCTCCTTTAGTTGAACAGCCGCGCTGGCCATTTTCTCGATGGGGACATTTCTGCCTTTGATGCTCCTTTCTTTTCTATATCGCCGGCTGAGGCCATTAGTATGGATCCAATGCAGCGAATTCTACTCGAAGTTACGTATGAGGCAACTGAAAGTGCGGGTATTCCAATATCTTCTCTTGCCGGCACCAACACAAGCTGCTTTGTGGGCTGTTTTACTTCTGACTACGACCAAATCGCCAAGCGGGACCCTGAACTTCTGCCCAAGTATCATGCTACAGGAACTGGTCAAGCAATATTGTCCAACAGAATCAGCTACGCCTTTGACCTCAAAGGACCCAGCGTGACTCTTGACACTGCTTGTAGCAGCAGTTTAGTCGCTGTTCATTTAGCCTGCCAAAGCCTCCGGACAGGAGAAAGCAAAACTGCCATTGTGGGTGCAACGCATGTAATTCTTAGCCCAGATGTTATGGTTGGCATGACAAATCTGCACTTCCTTAGCCCGGATTCGAAATGCTTTACGTTTGACGCACGGGCAAACGGCTACGCTCGTGGAGAGGGAATGGCAGCACTCATTCTGAAGCCTCTCAGTGATGCTATACGGGATGGGGATACGGTGCGGGCGGTGATAAGGGGCACAGCTGTCAATTCAAATGGGAAAGGCTCTGGTATCACACTACCTTCAAAGGAGGCGCAGGTTAGTTTGATGCGTTCGGCATATCGGCAAGCAGGCTGCGATCCTGCAGTAACTGGTTACTGCGAGGCTCACGGTACCGGTAAGAACATTCTGGCTCTAAATTATTCGATATAGTAGCTGAGCTTCTGGAACATATGCTCTTAGCTCTCAGAAGCATCTTTTTGGGGAATTTATACTAATATACGTCTAGGAACTGCAGCAGGAGATCCACTTGAGGCTGGCGCAATTGGAGAGGTCTTCTCAAAGTATCGCCCAACAGGCGAAAATGGGAAACTACTCGTAGGTAGCATAAAGACGAATATTGGCCACCTTGAGGGCGCTTCTGGTCTGGCAGCCTTGGTCAAGGTGATCATGAGTTTAGAAAAGGGTGTTATTGCGCCTAATTTGTGGTTCGAGAAGGGAAACCCTGCCATTGACTTTGATGGATGGCGTATCCGAGTACCAATAGAGGCAACGCCTTGGCCAACGTCCGGACTGCGAAGAGCAAGCGTGAATGGCTTTGGGTATGGTGGTACAAATAGTCACGTGATAATTGACGATGCTTATCACTACATGAGCGAAAGGGGTTTGAGAGGCAAGCATCAGACTTGTGTGTCCAATGGCGAAGTGGCAGACTCCTTGAAGCTACATGACATGGACAACAAACCAGCCAGACGTCCGCGAATATTCCAGTTGTCAGCTCATGAGAAGGATTCCCTTCTCAAGAATGCGAAGTTGTATGCTGAGTACCTGGCTTCTCATACGCAGAGTAATAACGATGAGATCCTTCTGGATAGCCTTGCATTTACCCTGGGTGAGCGGCGAACCAAGCTTGAGTTCGCGAGCACAATCGTCGCTGAATCTCGACAGGAGTTAATTAAAGAACTCCAAACACTGACAACGGCACGTCCGCCATTGAGATTCCCCAGTCTTGGCTTTGTTTTTACAGGCCAGGGTGCTCAGGTTCGCAAATTTCTACTCTCTATTTCAATATTATTAGATCTTACTAACTTGCTCATAGTGGTTCGCAATGGGACGAGAACTCATCCGATACCCGATTTTCGCACAAAGCCTTGCTGCTTGCTCTAAAGCGGTGCAGTCGTTTGGTGCCTCTTGGTCTTTGCTTGGTAAGCCTTTCAAACTTGGGAATTTCGAAACCTGGGAAGATCAAACCACTTACTGACTACTTACTTCATAGACGAGCTGCTGAAGAGCCAGAAAGAATCTCGGATCCATGAAGCCGAAATATCCCAACCATTATGCTCGGCACTCCAGCTGAGCCTTGTTAATCTCTACGCGTCATGGAATATCTTTCCTACTAGCGTAGTAGGCCACTCCTCTGGGGAAATAGCCGTATGTGATAACTATGATTCCAATTTCCCATGAAAAGAGAACTAACACTTTCAGGCGGCTTATGTTACAGGAGCCTTGACTCTAGAATCGGCCATGTGTGCAGCATTTTTCCGGGGCTTGTTGTCATCTAAAATCAAGACTCTAAACTACAGTGGTGGAATGATGGCGGCTGGACTATCTGAGAAAGATGCTTTGGAAGAGATCAAGTCCATGGGTGATGGTTGTGGGAAGATTGTTGTCGCATGTATCAACAGCCCCGGGAGTGTTACATTGTCTGGTGACTTGACAGCCCTCACCAAAATGCAGGAGTTACTGACATCGCAGGATGTATTCGCGAGAAAGCTTGCGGTCGATACCGCCTATCATTCACATCACATGCTCGCACTTGCTGAAGAATATCGGCTATGCATGTCCCAACTGGAAGTAATCCCATGGGCACAGCGAAAGAAAGTCACCATGTTCTCTTCTGTGACCGGCAAAGCAATTACAACTGAGGACAGCCTGGGTGCCGACTACTGGGTGGAGAATATGGTGTCCTGTGTCCGCTTCTCGGACTCACTAGCGGGGCTTTGTAAGGGGCTAACAGGCGAGGAAGAAGCTAAGAAGATTGACTTCTTACTTGAACTTGGCCCTCACGCTGCCCTAGCCGGTCCAGTAAAGAATATTTTAACAAGCCGTGAATATTTGGAGCATAATCCCACACCAATCCAGTATCTCTCAGCACTTTGGCGGGGAAAGGATGCTGCCGTTACTGCTTTGGCGGCAGCTGGTTCACTGCTGGCCCAGGGCTACCCGATCAATCTACACGAGGTCAACTTCCCTTACGGTACACCAGAGACAGGCCTATCAGTCTTAGCCAATCTCCCCTCCTACAGCTGGAATCATGAACGCACCTACTGGTCCGAATCGCGTCTCAGCCGTGACTACCGCTTCCGGCCATTTGCAAGGACTGACCTTCTCGGAGCGCCGCTCGGTGATTGGAATCCGATGGAGCCTCGCTGGCGAAATTTCATCAGACTATCAGAGCAGCCATGGGTCCGAAGCCACGTCGTACAGGGCTCAATCATCTACCCTGCAGCTGGATACTGCTGTATGGCGTTGGAGGCAGCGTCGCAGCTAAATTCGCTAGCTTTGAAAGGCAAGAGAGGGAGAACCTTGGAGCATCAAGTGGCCGAGTACCAAATTCGAAATCTGGTGATTTTGAGGGCTCTCCTTGTTCCAGCGACCGATGAAGGTGTAGAGGTGATCTTTTCGCTGCGTGGCGACCCTACACACCACACTACTAAAGCGGATCAAAATGGAAGTGAGTTCCGCATCTTCTCCTACACAACTACAGAAGGATGGATGGAGCATTGCCGTGGTCTGGTGGCGGTAGTGTACCAGAACTATGATGATTCATCAGCTGGAATGGAAGGAGAGCATGAGCTGAAATTACGACAAACAAAAAGTGCATGTAAAACGAGCATTGCATGTGGCCAGCTCTACTCCGGCCTAAACGATGTCGGACTATTCTATGGGCCAGAGTTCCAAGGAGTTATTGATGTCTCTGCTGGTAATAATCAGGCAGTTGGTACCGTCAAGGTGACAGATAGCGTCACGGGGATGCCGAAGGAGTTCCAATTCAATCATCTCATTCATCCTTCAACCCTGGATACGTTCCTGCATATAGGCATCGCAGCTCTGAGCCAGGGTGACATGAGAAGCCTGACGCAAGCGTATTTGCCGACAGAGATACAACAAATACGTGTCTCAGGAGGGATGTCTCTCTCCACTGGTCACAAACTCAAGGTTACCGCGGAAGCAAGACCTCATAGCACTCGTGCAGTTCAAGCCAGTATCACGGCTATGACTGAGTTCACAAAGCAGGTTGTGCTAATTCATGGTGTTAAATTTGCTGCAATGCCTTCATCAGCTGAAGATCGCGTGACTAGTATCCCGAGACACACTGCCGTCGCTGTCTGGGAGCCTGACTTGGACCTTCTTACTCAGGAGGAGATGAATCAAATTCTCCGAGCGTCCATGAAACCTACTCTTCCAAGACCGAAAGATTTTGAGCTGCTTGCATATTATTACTTTGAACGCGTATTAAATAAGGTGAGCGAGGCAGAGGTGCGAAGTATGCATTCGCACCACCAAAAGTTTTTTCGCTATATGCAACACCAGCGAGACCTCGTTATTTCTCAAGAGCATGAGCTACAGAACAAAGACTGGACGCAACTCGGTGAACCACGCATACGAGCCCGGCTGGAACAACTGATCACTGACTTCTCCGCGGAGTCTAATTACGAAGGACGAATGTTTGTCCGCATGGGGGAAGCTCTCGTTTCGGTCTTGCGAAAGGAGGTAGAACCACTCGCTCTCATGATGAAGGACAACCTCTTATATGATTACTACGCCGTCGCCCTCAGAATGGATAGCTCATATCATCAAATAAAAAGATATGTCTCGATTCTTTCGCACAAGTACCCTGATCTCGAGTATCTAGAGATAGGGGCAGGGACCGGCGCCTGCACAACGCCGGTACTAGAGGCTCTAAGTGGCACTAGCAATCGAAAGTATCCTCGAATGAAGTCGTATATGTATACGGATATTTCTACTGGATTTTTTGAACAGGCAGTGGAGAAATTCAGTAGTTGGGGTGATATGATCGAGTATGCAAAGCTGGACATTGAGCAAGACCCGGAAACACAAGCAGGTTTCAAAGACCGTCGTTTCGATGTTATTGTTGCGGCAAATGTCTTACACGCAACATATGATATAAGCCGCACTATCAAGCATGCCCGCAAACTTCTTCGTCCAGGTGGAAAACTAATACTGTTTGACATGACCCATCCGGTACCATCTGTTTCCCTCATATTCGGCAATTTAAGCGGATGGTGGAATTGCTCAGAGCCTTGGCGTGAGTATGGGCCATTGCTGAGCGAGGGGCAGTGGCAAGAGGTATTCCTCAAGAATGACTTCACAGATTTCCAAGCTAGCTCGCCTGATGACCTGAATCCGCTAGAGGAACTGACAAGAGTCATGATAGCCACCGCAATCGAGCCCAAGATCAGTTTGAACGGCGATAGGCAATTACCGCGCACACTCATTGTGACACCCAATGTACTCTCAACTGAAGGCGATTTGATTGAGGTTATTCAGTCTAAATTGATTGAAAACGGCACTTCTGCCTGGTGCTGTACCTTGGAGGAATCTCGTAGTCGAAACCTATCTGGATTTGCCATTATCAGCCTCGTGGAGCTGGATAACGCCCTTCTCTTCAACGTCTCGCCGAAAGATCTCGCGGCGCTACAACATATAATCCAAGATTCAACTGGCTTGATATGGATCACACGTGGAGGATCACCAGCGAAAGGCCTTCGTCCCGAACTTTCGTTGTTCCACGGTCTAGCGCGCTCGCTTCGCGCAGAGCGAGAGAATATGCCATGCATCACTCTCGACTTAGATGTTGAGCAACCACTTCCTAGTCAAGATGCTGCAGATCTTATCCTACGAGTTTTTGAACAAAGTTTTGGCCCCAAACCAGAACATAGCCTCAACCTCGCAGATCGCGAGTTCTGCGAGCAAGAAGGTATTCTTCGAATCAAGCGTGCAATTGAGAACCCCAAGCTTGATCAGCTTATTGCTTCTCACACAAGGTCTATCACTCTCGATCCCGAATTACAAGATATTTGGGAAGCACCTCGACATCTTCAGCTAAAAATCAGATCTCCTGGGAACCTTGAATCCCTTGCTTTTGATGACGACACCGCCATTGCGTCTCAGCTGCCTGCCGACTATGTTCAAATCCAAATACGCGCGGTGGGGCTAAATTATAAAGACACGAAAACATCCCTAGGTGAGACCGTCGACGGCTATATCGGGAATGAATGTGCTGGCTTGATTACGCACATTGGATCCGATGTAAGCAACATCAAAGTTGGAGACCGAGTCACAGTATGGTGCCAAGGCGCCTTCTCGACGGTGGTACAAACTCGCGGAAATTTCGTGCAAAGAATACCCGAAACCATGAGCTATTCTACTGCTGCCTCACTCCCACTTGCGTATGTTACAGCTTATTACGGTTTGGTAAGCGTCGCACGTATCCAAAAGGAAGATAATGTCTTGATCAACGGAGCGACTACCTCTGTTGGCCAGGCCGCGATACAAATCGCAAAGCTACATGGGGCCCAGATTTTTGCCACGGTTAACTCGCAAGAGAGGAAGAAGCATCTCATTGAGATGTATCAAATTCCCGAAAATCATGTTCTCATTGAACATGACTTTGCAACGGTTCATGACAGTCGACGAGCAACAAATGACTGTGGTGTAAATATTGTTCTTAACAGCTTGACCGGAAAAGCGGTACGGGCTGCGTGTCAGAATATTGTCCCATTCGGGCGCTTCGTCGACGTTAGTGGTGGCATTAGCCCTAAATTAGAGGGGAACGTCACCTTCACTGCCGTTGATATTAGTAGTCTTTATCACGAGAGGTCCGAGATAGCAGCGGAAATCTTCTCAAGGGTTATGCAGCTAATGAGAGACGGTGAGGTTCGACCAACTTCGCCTCTCATCGTTCAACCATTTTCGAAGATACAAGAGTCGATGCGTTTAGCTAATGATAGCCAATTTGTGGATAAGATTGTTCTTGAGCCACGCGCTGGAGATTTGGTCCCAGTACGTAGTTACCTACCCTTTCAATCGTCTCGACAATGTACATTCTCTTTTTCCGGTGCCTATTCTAGGGGAGAGAGTGACGCCGCCTTGAATTATGATAGGATGAAAGCTTGTGCTAACAGTTCCATCTTAGGTTGTTCCAAAATCTCTGGATCGCATTGCCATCTCTGAAGATGCGACATATCTTCTGTCTGGTGGTCTTGGAGGACTAGGTCGTAGCATATCTCGATGGATGGTGCGTAAAGGAGCACGAAATCTCATATATGTCTCTCGCGGCGGCGCAGCTTCCCCTGAGGCTGTGGCCCTCATAAGCGAACTCAACTCGACAGGTATTCGCACGGAGATCATTAAGTGTGATATAGCCGACGAGAATAAACTCTCCCGGCATCTATCCAAAGCACTAGAAACCCTACCCCCTATCAAGGGTGTAATCCAAGGTGCCATGAATTTGCAGGATCAGATTTTCTCCAACATGTCCTTTGAGGCTTTTACCGACTGTCTGCGGCCAAAGGTACAAGGCTCCTGGTCCCTCCATCAAGCTACGCTCCAGCAACCGCTTGAATTCTTCGTTCTCCTCTCCTCCTGTGCATCGGTCTGGGGAAATGCTGGTCAATCAAACTATGTAGCTGGCTGTACTTACCAAGGTGCTCTTGCTGCACACCGGCGTGCTATCGGTCTCCCGGCGACTTCATTCGACGTTGGGAAAGTGGTCAATGTGGGATTCGTCGCGGAAAATGCAGGCACCGCTTCTGAACTGAACCTTTCTAAGCTCGGTCTGCTCAACATCAGCGAAGAGGAGTTTCACGTCATGCTAGAGCTAGCCATGTTGCCATCTAAATACGACGAGGTAGGGCCTGGCTACGGCGGTAACATGCCTAGTGGACATCTCATGACAGGCCTGAGCTCGAGCAATGATCCTACCCAGGGTAAGGAGCTACCATTCTGGAGCCGGGACCCCGTATTCTCGCACATGGACTTTGTGCGGCAGCACCTACGGGAGGCTAACCAGGGGAAGGACCAAGGCAGCAAAAATTCCACACAGCAATCGCTAGGTAAGCTCCTAGAATCAGCAGCCTCGATCCAGGAGGCGGAACGGTACCTGCTGGATGCTTTGTTACAAAAGCTTTCACGAGCGCTAATGATGCCATTGGAAGAGATGGATGCTCATAGAAAGATAGTCGCGTATGGCGTGGACTCACTGGTTGCCGTAGAGTTGCGCAATTGGTTCTCTCGCGAGGCGCAGGTGGATGTGTCTGTTTTTGACATCATACAGGCGTCATCGCTGAGCGTGTTAGCAAACAAAGCCGTTGTAAAATCGCCGTTTTTGAAAGTATTATAGATTGATATCAGGGGGCAGGTCGGCTGGGAGAAATTTGAATAAATTTAGATTTTTACAGATTGTTAGGCCATGTCGTACAATAGTTCAATATCTAGAACTTTACGGCCAAAGTTTAGCACGTCTTTTCAGCCCACAGCCCAACTCCCCCAAATGAATAACCTCATCAACCCAATTTTACAGGCAAGAAACCAGAAACAATTCAAGGTTAGTTCTGAGCGACAACGATGACTCAGTTGCTACGCCTTATTTTTTCTCGTGCATCATTATTCCGCCTTAGAATACATTTCAGCAGATTCATTTCTCTCTTAAATCTGGAGAAAAATAAATCCATCTGTCACGTTATGGTTAGGTGGCGCCTCGACTTATGGATTTGACACGCTTAGTCAAAGGAAAACCTATATTTAACCTGCTCTAAGGAGCTCTCCTTAACAAAAGGCAAGCGTCTATTAAATACCTACACGTTCACCCTATACTATCTGTAGCGCATGCGGATGGCGCTGGTAGAGCCCTCTGAAGCTCCTTCACACCACAGTTGACTATAGCAGAAATAGCAGACCAATAGGAAATGCCACCACAGATTTTACATCCTCTTTCTATGAAGAAAGCAAGCCTAAGTGGAGTACATGGACGACTAATGTTAACTTACATGACCTCAGAAATATATTTTCGCACGAAGTTAATACTCCGAACCCAGAAGTGTTAGTATGGGCCATCCAGAGTATACTACCATATCATAGAACAAACTATATAACATATAAGAGTCCTACGCAACGACAAATAGCGCGACCCTCTATACAAAATCTTTCACATCCGCCGACCCTCTAGATTTTCAACTATGTTAGAGTTTCATCAGAACCTGTCGCAAGAACGGATTCTCGACGCCTGTGACTAATCCTTCAGCATTATGAGTAAAGATAAACTCATCGAGGCCAGATTTCCCGTAAACAAGAAGATCTGCAATAGCCCATCCAGCACTGGTATCGCTAAACGGACTCGTATTGTTGATATTTGGTTTCAAACTAAACACTGCCCGAAAAGACTTCCTTTCCCCTCCACCGGATAGTGAAGAACTTAAACCGGTCGGGAACAACCTTACACTGACATCGTCTGCGGAAATCAAGACTGTGCCATTTAGAAAAAGATCAACCTGGGTGTTGGCATTTTCAATATCCCCAGTAGCTAAAGCAATGAATATTTTCAAGAGCTCGGGAACGGAAGTACCATTATTAATCCAATTCACTAATCCGAGACCAGGCATATTTTCTTCAGTTGTCAATGTGAATGTCGAATTAGTCCCAGGATGTGGACTCTTATAAGTCCCAGTATAGAGCTGGGAAGCTTGTGTTCTGGATGTTTCCTCCAAAGCTGGCAGGAAGATATCCGCGATGAACCCAGCGAGTACGTCAATATTCGTACTTCCACCAGCAGTAAGGATTGTAAATCCTACATTATAGTCTGGCACAAGAATCATGTAGCCACCGTACGCTCCGAGTTTTCCATTCTTGCTGTACAAATCGACGGTTCGTCCACAAGGCCCCACTTTTGCTCGTTGAATCTCCCATGGAGCTCCCAGTGCGGTCTCGAGTGAAGATGTATGAGTCATTGGCTTCATCCAACGACTTGTCTGTGAGCTAGTAAGTAAGCTTGAGTTTAAAATTGAGCGACCAATTGTTGTGAGGTCGTCGGTACTGCTCCATAGGCCACCAGATCTAGGGATCATTTCATCGATCAGCTTCAGAAGCAAAGCAGAAGGGTAAGCACTTACGGCCAAAGTTCACCAAGCTCATAATTCCAGTACGTGGTTGTCTCATTTCCGGGAATAACGCCCAGTGACGGATCCGGTTGCACATAACTGGTATGGGAGAGGCCAAGGGGTTGGAATAAGCCTTCTTCCATTAACAAGCCAAATCCCTTGCCAGTGATGCTCTGCAATGCATAAGCTAGAATCTGAAAGGCACCGTTGGAGTAGACCGGAGTTTGAAAAGTTGGAAAAACTGGGTCTCTTGATGCGAATCCTTTGAGGAAGTCTTTGAGCTAGTTAGCAAAACCTCTGGAGACCGACAACAGATGCAAGTAAATACCTTCTCGTGTGCAAGGTAATCTACCAAAACCGGCTCCGCAAACAGGCATATCTTCTGCCTTTAAGGATGGCAAGCCTAGTTTTGCGAAGGGAAAGTTATCTAGTGCAATATCAAGCCATCCGTCTAAAAGAAAGTAAGTTTTTAGTTCAATCTTGAATACACGGGACACTGACATTCCTGACCGACACCTGCCATGTGACTTGCTAATGCTCCGATTGTTATATCGTTCCAAGTAATTCGATGAACAAAGTCATTGCTCGACGTGTAATTGCTCACTGCCAATAATTCTGGAACATACTTTGTGATCGGGTCATGAAAGTGGGTATCCCCAACCTGAATGAGAAAAGAATATACAGTTAGCAGCTTAGTAACACTGCCAATACGGTATATAGTGTTTCTGTCAACCGTGTTCACACCAAATGAGATGTTTACTAGTAGTGGTGGAGAATTGTGATATTCAAATATCGAGTCTTCGTCAGTAATAGAGTAGAAGTCAAAAGAGAATGCTGTGGTGGTATTATCAAATTCCCCGTGCAATGAAGTCCCGGTACTCAGAGCTTGTTCGACTAAGGCCTGGAAATCCTCGGTTGCTGCTCCAATAACCCGGTCTTCTTTCAAGCTGGAAGGTGCTGGAAATGATGAACCGAGTACCGCCGGTAGTGTGGAAGAGACAGCAACTTCTAGGATATTGAGAAATAGGATTATAAATTGTGTTAGTAGGAGTGGAATCATGATGCAAATCTTGATGAATAGGATTATGGCGGAAAAGACAAGTTTCTCTTGAATCTGAAGGGGGGCTTCTTATAGGTAAAAGGACGAAAGATTTCTACCGGGTACCCATTTGTTCTATGGGCGCAGATACTGGTGATTGAAAATCTCTCCGAGCGGCGTAGATATTCAATCCGTCATACTCACTCTCTGTACGTCTATACGATGCTGAGCTAGAATAGTAGGGTTGACAGTAAATCAAAGCTACCTAAAGTTGCTGGTACAACGACTAAAATGGGAACACGATCTACTGGAAGATAAAATGCGTAAGAAGCTGAGGTAATTGGTAGAACTAGATAATACCGGTGAAATATCATTGGTTGCCACGTTTACCGTCGAGGTCGCTTATAATAGAGCATTGCTGGTGAATCTGCTGATCGGAAGGGACTAAACGGCGCAACCAATAAGCATTACCTGCCACGCTTTAGATGACCGCAGTATAATTTATCATTCCTTGCATGCAAACTTAGTTTAATTGCATCCAGAGAATCTTCTTACGCGTTCCATTATAGAACGAGGTGATGCAGCCAACGAGAAATATAAAAATTGGCCCAAGAAGGGGAAACAGACCATCTCGTACAGGTCAATTGATTGAGTCATAAGAAGCCGCATCGCCAGGGATCGCTGTACAGGATCGCGTGACTTTAGGATATAGAGCTAGGAAGAACGGCCGAGATAAATTTCTGCCGTAGATAAACGTGACTCAAAGCTTCCGTTCATGCTCCGAATTCGCGTTAATAAACGATTGATATAAAAAGTTCAAGTTTGATAGCTCAGACCGGGGCCTCAAACCCCGTATTTTATTTCGGTTGAGTGTCTCAAAAACATGTACAGTAGTCTTTCAAAAAGGAGACAGGGGAGAGAGGAGTATCTGTCGGGTATCACATTACAACAACATCAAAGACCTATTGGAATTATAGAATTCCATCCAGGGACTGAAAATAGTATCTCGGGCCCTGGTAGCACCGATCCCGCCCGAGAAATCTCGCTTATTTCTGTGCTGCTCCTTTTTATCACCTGTAGTTAGATTGCTGTCACGTTATGTGGCGCTTTGACCTGAGGATTTGGCACGCTTAGTCATAGAAAACCTTGTATTTAACCTGTTCTCAGGAGTTCTCCTTAATAAAAGACAAGCGTCTATTAACTACCCACTCCGCTCACCCTATATAATCTGCAGCGCCTGCGGATGGCGCTAGAAGAGCCCTCTGAAGCTCCTTCACACCATAATTGCCTATAACGGGTGATTTGTCCGAAGAATATATGATTTTCTATCTCCATTGGTCTGTTATTTTTCTGGTATTTCATGTATCGCAGCAATGCCGGTATATAGATATAGCAACAGCCTATAGCAAGTCCTGACAGCTTGGAACGTCGTGAATTGCACGTATATCGTCACGCTAGTCATCTAGGGTTGATTGATTCAAAAGGAGCTATTTTACAACCTGTCCAGTACATAAGAGAGTGATATGTTGACTAACAGAGAGGGGTACCACATTGATACTTTCGCAACGACACTATCAAATGTCCCCCTTTCGCCCGACAGAGAAGACCAGGGCATCACGACTGAACAATACAGCCATCCGCTTGTATTGCCCAGCAAAAGTAACCAAGAGCATTGTTGAGGTCAATTCATCAGAACAGCATTCTTGTTCTATTCCCATAAAACGCTCAGCACGCATAATCAAAGGCGTTGGAATGGCTCCCAAAGCAAAACATTTAATCATTTCACATTTTCACAGGTAAGATAATAACAGCCTTAAGCGGGAGTCGGAATCGGTTTCTGGGGCAAGGTAAAGAGTGTATTTCTCAAGAAACGTTAAAAATGAACTGCCATCTATAATACAGGAACAAGCGAGTCTTTATATAGAGAGTGACTGCCTGACTAATCAGGTTTAATATCCTCCAAAATCTTCTTTGCCACGTTACCGATAATTTATAATAATTACTAAGGAAATAAATAACTCACGTTATAGTGGCTAACAGATAAAGTTTGTTTGACTGTTAATTGACTCGGAATGGTTTTCGAGCACAAGCTCTATCATAAATATATATCCATGGTATGCCGCGACCTCGTATCGCTTCAGGTAAATTGTCTCCAGTTCTATTAAGCTGAGGGAACCGAAAGGCTTCTTGCGGGAGGAAAGGGGCGTGACTGATGAGACACTTCACCGTCAAGATAAACATCGACATGGATTATCGCTGATGCCTAGAAGAAGATCTGTTCTTGGCATTAACGTGATCACAAAACGTCTCTCCAAGGAGCTGGGCTACTTAATGCTATCAATGGTACCATACAACGAACAATACGTGTTAGTGGCTTGTTGGTACTATGATTAGGCCTAGGGTCAGTCCGGTGAAGTTACGGCAAAGGTAAAGGCTTCTTAAAAATGTTCCTAAGTAGCATAGGAAACCTGAGCTCACTCGCCCCCCTTATTTTATTATGACCGATGAATGGACAAAAAGAATTATATCATCTGAGTCCAGGGCTCTCAGTTCCCAGGTTACAAGTCGCTAACCCAGTGGACCCCGCCAGCGCACCTATAGTCATCTAAAGCCGGCAAAACAGACCCCCATTTCCTTCATTCTCGCCTGCAAAAGTTCCTCCTCCTTTCTCCTTTCTTTCTCCTGCCGCAGTATCGTATTTAATTTCTTCTCAAAAAATAAGCCGCTGACCAAATTCTCAAGCTAATCATGCGGACAAGCCAGCATTGTGGTTCGATCTGGATGCTTCTCACATTTTACTGGAATCCCTCCGTGGACGTGTTCGTTTTGTTTCATATGATCGAAAAGTTTCTGCCAAACTTGTTTTCCCTTTCAAGCATTCATAAAGTCTCGGCGTTACCAATCATGGTCAAACCATCGCGTGCTCGGGATGGCAAGACGTTTAACATTTCAGGCGTGGCCATGAATCCGACATCATGTGACTTGTTGCCTCATGTCAACGAGGTGGTACAATATCGCTTACTTCACCTTGGTAGTTGTCTAGACTAACGGATTAGTGGCCTATCTTCAGGCAGCATCAACCAATGCGGAGGCTAGAGCTTTGTGGCGAAGTGTTGCGCCTTTCCTTTGGCAAGGTCATCGCATGCGTTACACTCCACACTTACAAACTACCTCGTCCTCGAGCTGCCAGGTCTTGTCATCTCAGCCTCATGAACTGGCATTTTTTAGCCTGCATGTACGAGTAATCTTAGATTTATAAATATATGAGAAACTGAAGAATTGCTTGATAGTGAGATAGATGTACTTGGGCTTGGACGTTAAAAATGCCACTGTATCCCCTAAAACCTCAGGAGCTATCCCAGAAGTCCGTAGTCATGAAAGTTTAGAAGCAGAGCAAGTGCTTCGATGCCAAATTAGAGATTCAGGATACCTTGCACTATATAAGGAATAGTTAGACGTGGCTGAAAATCAAAGTCTAGACAAGGGAAGCACACATGAGTGGTTTCATCATCACTACCAGAAGGACCCCTAAACTATAGGTCTAGCTCATGGGAAAATTAAATAGCATACGTTGCTATGAGTCGCTTGCAACCCATGTGAGAAATGGATCAAAATAGAGTCGAATCTGAATTAGTGTACTTAACATTTAATGAGTTCCATTAATTAAATTTGACTAAGGTTGGCTTGAGCAGTCTCAAGTCCTCCTTTATCACGTTGCTTACAACACGAGATCTGAATAAAATTGAGACTGTGGCAAATCTGCGATTCCTAGAATATATGAACATGAGTTGGTGCTTTACTACTTCTGATCTAACATGCCTGTGTTACAACAGACTCTCCATGGGCGCAGTAAGTTGGATTACAGGAGCCACTAGAGAATTGACTGACTAAGCTCTTGATCGCTGGCTTACAGGAAAACCGAGGTTGGTTGTTAGGCGCCGGATGTGTTCTCTGAATACAAAGCACCAGGGTTCACATGTCAGTACCCCTCTCGTGTCAGCAGCGTTAGAACCAACAACTACAAAAATGAAAAGCAAATAGGGACAAAGGCTGACTTCATCTTCAATTAATTGCATTTTGCATCTAATAAGGGATAGAGTGAAACAATAGCAAATCAGCGAATCTCGAATCTCTGTAGCTGAAAGGGGGTTTCGCACAACTGTCTTAAGTCACGCCCCAAATACATCTAGAGAGCGAGCCTTCACTCTGGTAACAATACCATGATTTTCTGTCCCTTCCACGGCCTACTTTCGAAGTTTCCCTGTGATTGTCAATCACCATAGCCACAACGGCACACCATCATGCTTCTCGTTGATCGCTATCATTCGTTTCTCCCTCAGGCGAAAAACGAACTCCATCCACCTCTTCGCTCTCATTAACAGCTTGAACAATATCGAGAAGCTCACCCTCCCGAGCAGCTCGCTCGTCATCCTGATATAGCTGCTCGGCAATTAACGCATCGGCTTCGATCTGCCGTTCACTTCTTCTATATCTTGCTAGGTTCCTCGCAACTAGACCGGCATGAATAATGGACATTAGGCAAATAGTCCACTGGATGTAAGCAAAGGTCCAAGTCATCCATTTGAGTAGCTGTATATTCTCCACCGGGAAAAGGAGGAAGGGGAATATCGCTCCGATGATGTGTATAATGGTGTACATCCAGGGGTGAAGCCGACGCTTCGACATCAAAACGATTTCGAGAATCATCGTGGCAAGGAAGTAGAACCCAGAGAGTATCAAAACAATATGTTTCTTTCTAAGACATAGTCAGATTCAAGAGAATTAGACCACAGAAGGGCATTCTAACGTAAAGAAGTACCAGTTGTCGATTGGATTACAAACATAACCATTGCGACCTTGGTAGCAGTCTTGAGGCTTTTGCATAGGATGCCAAAAGCCCGCGACCAGCGGGAGCACAATCATTGGAAAGAATATAGGATAGTATTTGCCTGATACACCGACTTTGTATTCACTCCAATCATTCCATGGGTCTTTCCGCTGCGTGGGTCTTTTCCATCTACGAACATGCGCATTACCGCGAGGGTCGACTTCCACCCACGCTGGTTGTATCTCATCAGCGACTGGCTTCACGATGGGCTCGAACCATGAACTCAAGGATGATGGTGTCATGATGATGTATGGTTGAGAGATTCGACGAATGTTCGACGGGGACGGTCCGCCTTATGGGAGACTCTTTTGCGGCACAGCAGCCAGCTTGAATTTAACCAGTCTCCGGTAAGGCTGGAGCAAGGATAAAAAGTCTTTCCGCGAATCGGAGATAAAAGTTAACGCATTAGATAGCGTTTATAACCAATGGTAGTTAGAGGTATGCTTACACATCAAATGGAAGTCTACACTATTGGTGGACAGTCTAGGCCCCAGGCCCGAGTCTCAGTCTATGGATAGCCCAGGTTTCAAAAGAAGACTTTGGTCAAAAGATAGATAACGCAACGAAGATGGGATAATGAGAACGCGTGCTAGATATGAGAGTTGAAGTGACTGAGTCTCTAGTATGTAGGCCACCGATATTCTGGATCGGATAGGCAACTTCACTGGAGGAAATTTCCAATGACACATGAATAAAAGCGGCATTGAGCGCGAGGACATAAACAAAGTACATCCAGAGTGACACGATAGACCGGCCAAAACAGAGTACAATAATAGCTTATGTTATCATCTTTTGAAGGAAAAACCTCGCTTCAACATCAGACGCTCTACCTGATCAAACCTAAAATAGGGCCTAATCATGCCATGTGGTTGCTGGACGTGTTAAAATAAACAGACAAACAACAGTAACAAATCAATGAGAGTGCTAAAGCTTGGTTGAGATGGTGATATTGCGGGTCCGAAGCTAACACATTTCTCTCCAATATGTGTTCGGAGAAGGTGCGATTTAAGCAAAGGCCAAGCTAGCTTCCCATCGGTCAAACCTCGGTGACCATTAAAATGAACATCGCATTCCGAGGTCGACATATGATGTCCTCGTCGCCTTTTCACATCGTCTTCTCGAGAATCGCATTCATACGGCCGTTTGTGCTAAGGTGAAAAATATATGCAAGCTTCATTTCTATCTGTACCACATACGTACAGAGCTCACCGAGTGGACAGCTGTAAGATTGTGCAAGATGTGGCTTTTATGATGTGTCAGCATTGGTTTCACCACATCAGCATCAACATTCAAACCTTACTGAAGTTTCATCCATAAACAACATTTCTACGCGTTCTTCATGTCTTTGCATTCTAAGCTTAGCGTACATAAATTGCTCTCCTTCTTCTTTTTGCTTCTGCTTGTCTTCTCTTCAGGATCTTTCGGTCATACCACTCTGTCATGCTTCAATGATGGTCTTCTCCTATCCTCACAGCAGGCGTGCGCGGTGGCCCGTGACGCGAATCTCGTGACAGGAGGACACTGGAAGCTTTATGTCGATCTGTATGGCGAAGATCACGATGTCTATTCGAGGTGGACCCATCGGCCTGTGTGCACTGAGCATCTTGTCGACATTGATAGCGAATTGTGCGTATACACAAAGGCAGGCTTTCGGAGTGGCCGCGGCATATCGATTTTCACTACTCCTGCTATTGCTGAGGAGTTTGCAGACCTGAACATCTTCCACGACATGAATTTGCCTTCTGAGAAAGAAGTCATTGGCAAACCATGGGAAACACAAGACCTGCCGAACAAAGGAGTTGCAATGATTGCAGCTCGGGATCTCCAACGAGGTGACCTTATCACGGCTTATACCCCTGC
Source organism: Hymenoscyphus repandus (assembly GCA_001414415.1). NCBI lineage: Eukaryota > Fungi > Ascomycota > Leotiomycetes > Helotiales > Helotiaceae > Hymenoscyphus > Hymenoscyphus repandus. Next base: position 31,373 of record LLCE01000128.1, read on the forward strand.
TCTCATTGTCAACAGGGATAAGATTCTACTTGTTCAGGAGGAAGAGGATTATCTCAGGATAGCCATCGATCAGCTTCCTGCCGCTACTCGAGCATCGTACCTTAAACTTGCTACGATGTATAATGATCCAAACATCATTGTTCAGGATGTTTTGAAGTCAAACAGTTTCGACTTACAGGTTGGTGGACGGATGCATCTAGCTATCTTTCCCGAGCCCTCAAGATTGAATCATGATTGCGCACCCAAGTACGTTCAGAATCGCCAATAAGCTTCCCTTGACTAACAATAAAGTGCACAATACTACCTAGACCCCGGAACCTTGACTCACTATGTTCACGCAACCCGGCCGATTGCAGAGGGCGATGAGATCACAGTCCCATGTAAGTACTCGTCTTAAATAACAATTACTCGGCTCATGAGGAATGCAGACACGAGCCCTTTTCAGGACACAAAGGCCCGCCAAGAACATCTCCGTCACGGTTTCCATTTCACCTGCAATTGCAAGCTCTGTACACAAGCCAAATCGTCAGATACTGCGCTCAAGAGACTCCAAGCTCTTCAAAAGAAACTGGGAGACTGGGAGAATCCTGAAGATGCTACCAAAGATGACGCTACGGAATTGATCGACCTTTACAAAAAGCAAGGCCTCGATTCGTTTCTTGATCTACCTTACGGGTTCGCGTCCTTGGCATACAACTCTTTCGGCGATGCCAGAAGGGCAGTCAGATTCGCTCGTTTGGCCGCAGAAGCAACTGAGATGAAGTTTGGACCGGGAGCTGCTGATATCAATTTATGGCAGAGTATTATGGAAGAACCAGAAAAGCATTGGAGCTGGAGATACCGAGTGAGGTGACCCTTCCTCGATATGCACGTTGGATGCTAGAGCCCAAAAAAGGGTCTTCTTCATACTACCTGGATTGCTCAATTGGCTTCCTGGATTTGAAAAGTCGCTCGAATTTTCTTCAACAAAATAATATTAGTATTTTAATGACTGCAAGATATGAGTACTTTCGCGTGTTATACTCCTGTCTACTACCTATTTCAAAATTTCGTGGTTGAGGACCAGATCCTCTCTTTACCGGCAAGAGAACACCTGACCATCCATATTTCCGGCCTTTCTATTTCATACTGTCTTGTCGCTCAACTCCGAAGACAAACAACAATTTTATTGCAACTCACTTTTACCGCAGGTAACCGCATTCAAATAATCAACCCACCCCTAGGCTCACCACGAACAACATGTCATCCAACGTGACGTTAACATCAAACCTTTTGCCACGCCGACCCAGTGATGGACATTGAAACAACCCTAAAACTGCTGCCTAGTAGTCGATCTAATTTACGATACGAGTAGTATGGCTCCTAGCGCTATGAAATAATATATGTGTAGTTCTGGCAATTAAATTCGCGTAGGTTTATTCGAGCGAGCCTACAGCCAATTGTCGCGGGAGAGTGCTGCTCAATTACCCAACAACCGACCGTGGATATTAGCCCAATCTAAATCGCCGACAATCACTTTACGGTGATTCCGTAAAGCTTGGCGGACTCAAAGGCAGCTGTTTTCTAGTGAGTCTATTATTGGAAATGGTCGTAGATATAAGATTAACATGGACGATGAGTTTACTCTCAATTCTCATCATTAAGCTGACAATTTTCCAATTGCTTACATTTATAGCAATCCAAACTAAAGATTTTACACAAAACAAGTACTTTCCAAAACCCAGCCACAACTTCTCAAAATGCAACTACCCACACCTCTCTACCTACCCTTTCTTCTCGGTGCTTTCGCCCAGGCAGCGCCATTAGAACAAGCTGCTCAAGCCATAGCCGCCGCCCCAGCGGAATGCGGTGCTCGCCTTATCAGCATGTCATATTCTGGCAATGGCTGTCCCCAAGGTAGTGCCTCCAAAGCGTACGACCCAGCCATCAACTCCAACCGGTGGTTCTTCGACGGCATTTCCGCCGAAATCGGCCCCGGCGGCGACCAGAGTGAAAAAAGCACAGCGTGTCAAGTACATCTACAGATAGCGACGAATGCAGGATGGGCGTTTACGCTTAAGGGGAAGACTGCCGGGTCGAATGCTATGACTTCGAAGGTCAATATTGGCGGTGGAGTTAGCGCGAACTATTTGACGACTTATTACTTTGCAGCGAATGCCGCTGATACAGTGAGTTTTCCTATATACCATGTAATTGAGGGCAGTGGTTAACATTCTCCTTCTAGGCAACTGTGAGGTACTCTATAGCTGGGCCAAAAACTGGTGAAGTGACAGTGTATGACCCGGCGCCTGGTCAAAATTATCCTCGCTCGGAATGTGGAGGTGGTCTGATGAACATCAATCACCGAGTAGCTTTAACGTCGACTTCAGCGTCGGGATCAGGGACGATGGAATTGTATGGTGATGGCGGCACTGGCCCACAGAACGACAACTGGGTTCCATGGGGTGCGTTTGAATGGGTCAAATGCTAGTTGGATTTGAAATTGCTAAAATTGATTGTATATATTGCTTAAAGTGGCGTCTGGCGCTAGATCTGGTATGGTCTCAGGTTTTGGCTGTATATATGAAAATTCGATGATTCACTCTTACAGATTTTGTCGAAGGGTTCTATAACTTGAGAATCAATGATCTAGGAAAGAGCTCTAGATTCTAGGGCACGATGATAAATGGGAAATGATACTTGGGCCCCTTTCTTGACTACATGACTCATATTGTGTTAGAGGAAATGAGCCACTCGACATTTGAGTAACGATGCACCGTACATGATGGCATGCTAAGTTTACGACGTTCTAAGACAAAACTTAATCAGTAATGAGTTCTGTATATGGATTCTCATAAGCGCACAAACAAAGAACCCTTGATAATTCCACCAAAACTTCGTTCGCAAATTACCATTCACATGATAGCATAATCACACCATTTCCACAACCAGTGACAATGGCGAGAATGAATAGCTTCACTTTCTATGGGGTAAATATAGCCTACAAGGGCGAGTTCGCACTCTTTACATAAAGGCCTAACGCAGGAGCTAGAATGAAGATATAATGCTCCCAAGGTTCTGACAACGTATTTTTTCAACTCCCGAATACCTAGAAGTAGTAGTAATATTTAGAGAAGTATCGAGAATCTAGGATATGTCCACACCCTGACATTAAATAAATTTTATTGGAGTGAAACTTGAAGAAAACAGAATCACTTCCTCATCAAGTCAGAGGTGACTGCTGAGGCTGTGACCAAGCAGCTTCACGTTGACGAGAGTGGCCGATTCATTCTCCCAGAGCAATATATGTTAGGCGCCGCCATTGAGGGATTACCTAGCTGGATATGGGAGAGCTTGAGAAATAGTATGAGGGACGAGCTGAGGCATCTGGATGAGGAAAAAGTGAAAACAAAGTGGGGGGAGTCCTCGGCTTAAAAATTGTTTTGGTTTTGGGCGTACTCCGATTTCAATTTCTTGGAAACACCCATGATATCGAAGTACGCTCTGCCTGTTGCGTTTCATGAAAGATACGCGGCGGAACGATAGGGTTTCGGTAATCTAGATGATGGCTGCACCGACGGCTTGCAAACACTCCTGATCTATCTATAGAATAGACTAGTGACAGCGAATCTGTGACGATATATCCATGTTCAAATCCTCGATACTGTGAAATGAGGCGCGCCGAAGACCATTTTCGCTTGACGCTGCAGTTACTCCGCTTAGGGTCAAAAGGTGTCCAGGCCAATTTGAGAGAACTTATCAGTTCCTTTTCCATGCCATTAGGCACTCATCTTTGCCAGCGAAGCTTGGCATGGCAACCCGACAAACAAGGTTCCAGTCTTTCATCTCAGTCTCAAACCATTCCTCAACTGTCGAATCACTGAATCCTGTGTATCGATTCACGTTCTGTGTTCCCACGATTATAATCGTGTCTCCGTTGTATGCTTGGATCACTGCTTGCGAGAAATTACCTGCCACTATTGGATAGACCATGAGCAGAACATAATCCTTCCCTCCAGTTATCCTCTTCAGGTATACGGGTCCATCTGCCTTTACGACGTCGTCCAACCACATCGTCCTATATTCCGAGTCCATGCTGTCGACTGCTATTGTCTCAATGCTCATCCTTCGCAACATATATGACCAGTAGCCATTGCCACATCCCATATCAATAACTCCTTTCGCGTTTGTTTCTAATGTGAGTTGTTGAAGTATGCATAGTGCCTCGTAAGTCGGAATCACACATCCAAAATGATGGTATAGGACAGGCAGTATTGGATGCGTTTGTTTGGCATTCGCGGGATCGGCATAGGAAGGATCTGGCAGAGGGCCAAGGAAGGCTATCAATTGACATGAATGAGCCCAAATATCAAGATACGGATTGATATGCTTCCTAGCCCTGGAGAGCGTGTATGAGGGTGGTATTCGTCTCGACTGGAGATACTGAGCAACGGTCTCACGAGGGGATTGTTTCTTTGCATTTGACAAGAAATTAGTCAGGGCTTTCGTGGTGTCTTTCGAAGGAGAGAAGATGTTTGTGTAAGATGCGATGTCTTCAGAAGAGACCTGAATTCAATCAATATTCAGAACTCCGAGGTGTACGAGCGAAAGGGGAAGTGAACCTCAATCTGTTTTCCATGTGCTTGATACTTGTACTTGACCTTCCCGGTTGTGACCTGCTCTTGAATCTGCGCCATTGTCATCGCAAATGACTCCGCTCGATAGACATAGTCATCATCGTTGGGTGAGGGGAGGTTGAATGTCTGGCAAATTATTGTGAAGAATCCATTGCCATCGAGGCCTTTCCAATTGTCGAATACTTCCTCAGCCCACTGCTCCTTTGATTTCTTTGAAGCCATTGCGAAATCTGTCGCGAGGACAACTTTGACAGAAATTCAAATCCATGATTAGAACTTGGGGTTGGGAAGTGAGGATCGAAGTCAGACGTCATGATGGCTTGAAGACTCCTTCCTTGGCTTTGGTCAGGGGTTCGCCATCCTTGCTCGGGTGCTACGGTTAAGACTCACGACTGCTCTTTTCGTCGATCGACACAAACACAACAACAACACGATGACATGAGTGTGGTTCCCAACGGACATTCAATAGTTCTCATTTCAGAACACAATAGTCCGTCTAAATTTGGGTTAAAGCCCGCCTTCGAGAATCAATACCCCTCCCTAATTGAGAATGTTTACACCTTCTGCTTACACTCATACTTGTATAGTGCGGTCCTTCCTAGTACCCTCATGCTTCTTCATTTCCCCTTGTGGGATTTCGTTGGAGACTGTCGACGGGGGAGATGGCCAATTCTCAAGGTGTTTTCCACTCTCTGTCTCAGATATCGCTGTGCTCAACACCGAGCCCTGCGACGTTCCTTGTATCGAGGACACAATTGGAGAAAGCAAGACAGTGAATGGAACACGACACATAGGCAGACAAGCGCAAATTATCCCAATATTTGACTCGATGATTGTCCACATCGATGAGGCGATATCATCTGCAGTCAAGATTAGTTTGTGCTGCAGTCAGGTCAAAGGGTATGTGCTTAAAAGTGCTGTCAGGACTCGTGGTAGAGAGATTCAGAGTTGTCATTCGAAGAATACTCGTGATCACGACACTAGAAGATGGTCAAATCAGAAGCCTAAGTGTAATCAAGGAAGCACTCACAATCCACCAAGTGCAAATACCATGGCTAAGGCTAGCCGCTGTGGTGCTGGAAGCCTCAATTTATAGACCATCTGCATGGGTAACACCAGTATCAGGACGTCGGTGATGATTGAGAACCCGGCATTTCCGTACCAATTCTTGGTAATATTGATACAATGACCAGGAATAGCTTTGTTCCAAGCCCTGGGAATTGCTGGTCGTTTTCATTAGAGATATTAACGGGCAAGTGTGGCAGAATACTCACGGTCACATTGGAAGAATGACGCAATTGTTGAAGCAGCTCCATACATGCCGATAATGGCTATCAGAACCCAGCAGCAGATTCTAAACGGCTTTTGGACGAATATTCGCAAGTATAACAGCAATACCGACGCTTTAGTCATATTGATATTGATCTTGTAGAATGCCTGTGCCACCCAAAATAGCTTTCAAAAGTCAATCTAAACTCCATTCGTTTAATAGAAGAGAGACAAACCTTGAGCGCCATCAGTTTGTTGCTTTTCGTAAGGATTTTCACATGTTTTCCAAATCCGAATTTACATGCTATCGCAGGTCAGCAAAGAGCATCGTCACGACCTCCATTTGTATTACAAGCTAGCATGAGGATTGACACCGCAGACGCGAAAATCAAAGATCCTAAGATGGTCCAGTCATCCGCTCCTAGTCCCTTGAGACCTCGATAACCTCTTATTCGAGCCCAGAACCTCAACCCTACAACGAGAGGACATAACACAAGAAATACCACACAAGGAACTGCTACTAGGGGAGTATTGTCTTGGTTGGGCATGGCTGTCTTTATTGTTAAAGGAGTCTTTGAAGTGTCTGTTGGAGCCGGGAATACAAGAACATAAATATCATCTGCCATGTCGGAAGACTCTTCATCGTTGAGGATGGTCTGAGCACACCTCCCATCTCTGAACCAAACAATCGGCATTTCCTATCTTGATCGAGCCTTATGCTCGGAACCGTCTCCTCCTTGCTCAAGGCGACCAAAAAATACACCCTCCCGGGAAAGCTCTAAAACTATTGGAGGCCCGGTGATTTCGTGTAATGCAACCACACTAAACAAGGTTGCGGGATCTTCCGAATACTCTCTTTGGCTTATGTATGGCGTTTCTTGGGCTTGGTAACGTATCAAAAGTGCCGAACTACACTCTTAGTAGCAAAGGCTTTCTTAGATGGGAAAGACGATATTTCTGTGATTCGTCGCTTTCGAAAATTTTCTCTCAGCCTTACACCTTCTACACTCCTCAAGCATAATACATTCGAGCGACAACTCGTGCGCAAAAGCACAACAAAGACATCACTAGTGATCTTCTATCATCCACACTCCACAATTGCAATTTTTTTCGTGTTTTTTATTCCCTGTGAATCTGTGTCACCAAGTCCGATCGTCTCGATACATCGACTAGCAATACTGCATCAGAAGTTTTGTTTCAGCGGTTTGAAGCAAGGGACAAGAGCAATCGCAGGTCCCTGAGATTGTTGGACGATGAAGAGTCCAGTGAAATTTTGGTTGCGAGAATGTGAGAATGCTCGCCGTGAGGGAACTTTGTGAGACTGCATGCTCGCCACAGGAAGAAATTTGGACACTGTGCATAAGTCTAAATTCTTTATGTAACGCTAAATTTATACGTGAAAGTTGCATATATATACTCTTAAGGTAAATTATTACAATGTACAATGTTTAAGTGGAAGCAAATCTACTCCTCGCCCGCAATGCCTTGCCATAGACAAAGAATACATAGCTGTTTTCGTATTAGCACTCAAATGCTAACATGTGGTGGGGATTTGAACTTACGGAAGTGGCAACATAGCTAAGGTAATAAAAGCCAATAAGCTTGTAGCCCATTGATAATCAAGCTTTTTATACACTGTATTGACTGTCAGACACACATCGGATACACCGAGGAAAAGGCTGGTAGGACATACTTTGTTCACCAAAGAGCGGAAAGGCAGCCGCAAACATGCATCGAGCGAAAGTGTTTGCGGCTAATGCGCTTGCAGCATACTTTGGGTACGCATCGACTAGAAAGGTCCATATACTTGAGAAGACGAGGAATATTCTATGCAGCTGTCAGTATGACGCATGAAAAATGGGTAGGCAAGAGTAGCATACCCAAAACCAAAGAAACTAGATGCAATTAGAGGCACGATCCAATGCACACTTCTATACGTGGTCCAACCAAACCAAAATATCCCCGCTGTGACGAAAACTGCGCCCATGATGGCAGGCGGTAGTCGGAATTCAGGCTCGCCTTTGGCGGGTGGTTCTTCTCCAGCTTTATTTGCTTTTGCAATAGCATTTGTAACTAAGCGCAAGTAGTTCTTGTGCCATAATGGGTTTGATGCGACGCCGAGGAGCATACCAATTGCAAGTGGAATAAATGTAAGACCAGTCTGCCAGAGGTTAAAATCGTGGTTTGTGCGAAAGACGAGAGGGAATGCGCCGAAGAATAGATACAGGATTCCGAGAATGACGGCGGAGTAGAGGCAGAGGAACAGGCACATTAGTTCGAGAGCTAGGAGTTGGAAAGGACGATAGAGGGAGTGGATGAGTGCTGTGGAGAGTGAAGTCTGAGCCCGGGTGATCTCAGAGGCGGATTTATATGCTGAGTTTCCACTTTCTTTGCGTATGACTATTGCTTTGCGGTGGAGAATGGTAGGATGGTGGGTCTCGGGGACGAAAATTAGAGCAATTTGGAGGACACCTGACCAGATCAAGAGGACGTAGAAAGACCATCTCCTACCTGGATGTTAGTAAATGCATTGACTTTGTGACTCCAAGCGAGCAAATGACCTACCAAGATGCGAAAGAATTGATGAATCCCCCAATCACTGGTCCAAGCACCGGTCCGATGAAAGGCGCAGCAGTGTAGAGCATCATAGGTCCTTGTATCTCGGATGGAGCGAACAAGTCGGCCACTGTTCCTGCAGCTACGCTGAGGAAAGCGCTTCCAACTAGGCCGTTGAAGAATCTACCAACTAGCATCGTCTGTATGTTTTGCGCTGCAGCACAAGGAATGAGAAAAAGGAGGAAGAGAAGCATGGATATATTGTAGATCCATTGACGACCGTAGAACTATGGAGAAATGTTATCAATATGATGGCAAGCATGGGAATAGTTAACTAACTTCAGATAGAGGACTTGTAACCATTGGCCCGACTGCCAGTCCTACGACAAACAGAGACAGTCCCAAAGTTGCTACAATTTGAGAGCTTCCAAACTCTTTGTTCAGCTGGCCATAGCAGGAAGTGTATAAGGACGAGGTCGCCGTTCTGACTTGTTGGTCAGTATATGCGCAACCTTCAACGATCAAGTGATTTACACAAGTAAAGAGCCCAAAGCCACAATAGTAACAATAAGCCATTTCCGCACGGGAGAGAAGTTCAATGGATTTCGAGGGTCACGCTCGCCATCGAATTCCACGAGGTAATTGCCATCAGGGCTTGTCGAAAGGGATTCCTTCTTTCTTTCAATGTCCATGTCACTTGAGATGTTGGTATGGTCTGAGGAAGGCTCCGTATGTTTGCTCGATCCATCGACTTGTTGGGCAAGCATGGTCCGAATCGTTACAGCAATGACCCGCGAAAAATAAGCCAATAACGAGCCCTGAGAATAGAATTGACAAGGGTAAAGACAGATTTATCCACAAACAAATATACCTGCAAGCCAATGTTCAGGTCATACAGAGAATTGGGGAGATAGCGTATTTAAATAAATCGAAGGCGGAGGTATATAGTTGAAGGGAAAGCTTGGCTTACAAGGGTATCTGTCCACAAAACTCTCTTACTCATCGTGCATGAAGTGAATCGGGGTTATATTTGCGCGTCCCTGACCTTCGCCGTCCCAGCGCATGGGACGGATATCGCGGTCCGGCCTATGTAAGCAACGTGCAGTACAATCTGGGACATAATAAAGACCATGCTGCTCGTCGACAAGCACAATTAGATTAGAAAGCATGGCTTTTCAGGTCTGAATTTCGAACAGATTGTAGATCTTTATTCATCATTTGAACATCATTAGTCATGGGACTAAAGACTTGTCCATCACCCCGCTGAAATCGAGAAAGTCCGAAAACCCAAATTCGTCACCGAATGTCCATTCAAAATCTGGAGTGATTGCGTCAATCGAAGATTGCCTTAGATCAGTGACAGCGATAAGGCTACGATCCAAGGTTGCCAGATCACTGGACATTTTTGCACGAGCTCCCTCGATCAGTGCGGTTGCTGTACGAAGCGCCTCCCAGGCCAGGTGGGAATCATGATGTTCAACAATGCCCTTCAATGTCTCTAGGGTATTTGGAAGCATGGAGAGACTGGCTGATGTTTTGAGAGACAGGAGGACGCATATGCTGTGAAATGGGGTCCAGACGGTATTCCACCATGGTTCTTGCATACTCTTCAAGAACTTGACGCCATCCATGGCTGCTCGAATGGCCTCTAAAAGGGCGGCGACTGCATCATCTGACAAGGCAAGACCCTTTGAGCGAATCGTTCTGAAGATGGAAAAGCAAACATCCGCTCTGAGAAGCGCGAGAAACGGAGAGCTGACTGGATATCTGGCTGTCCGCGGGAGTGCTGTTGTTGGATCCTCAGTAACTTCTCCGGTAATTTTCCTTCCAGGGACGCTTTGCATAAGAGCAATGGTTTGAGAAGTCAGATCTCCACCCGAACTCTCGACTGGATGACAGTCTACCATGTCAAGAACCACTCTGGTTCTTCCATACTCCGCAGCAAGAAATTGGTTGACGGCTATGGTGACCCAGAAGGTTCTGTATCGAAATTCCTGTTGTAAAGGCGTGAGAAGATGAGGAAGGTTCCGCTTCATCCGGTCACCACAAATGTTTCGATGGAGGCCGATGGCTTCAGCCAAGTGAACTGCAGTACATGATGCCCCCCAAGAGAGATGTGGTCTGGTCGTGGATCGCAGGTAGAGGGCACGCAGGACGAATCCAGCAACGTGTTTAACAGAAATGTGCCCTGGCGGAAACGACGTGCTTAGTTCCAAGCATAATCGACCTTGCTCCACGATCTCGGCTTCGATGGGAGATTTGTCTGTCAAGGGTTTTGAGAAGTAGGAACCCAGTGCGACGACGTAGCATACTTGGGCCTCGAAATCAGTGCCTTGGTGTTGTGCTCGGTAGAATTCCAGGAGGTGGTTAGTATATAAGGATTTATCCATCATGCCAAAGACGGGATGAACAAGCTGGAAATACACATCTGAAAATCTCATAGCATCATCAAGAGAGACCATGGAGCAAATAGTGGTTGGCGGTATATTGTTCCGCTCTGGTCGTGTCCCTGGATTGTACGCGTAGCTGTGCAACCTTGGTGGATCAGTCAGATTGAGTTGAGTTCCCAGTATCCTTGGAAAGGAAATGGCACTCGATGAGCTTGTGAATCTTGTCTTAACAGATTGATGGAGGAGATCGCGATCATAAGGACCTTTGGGTATAATGCTTTCTGATGCCAAGAAATTATCTTCTGGCTTTCCGTTCAGATCGGGGAGGGCAGGAAGAGTGGGAGGGGCGGATTGGGCCATGGGAACCGGCGGAACGATGCTATCGATAGTGCTCATGCCGTTGCTATTACTCTGACCATTGTCCATTGATACATCAGCGCGGGTGGAAGACGGCGTCACAACTGACGGTGATCCAACTACGGTATTTGATACTGAGGTATTACGTTTCTGTCGTTCGCGGTAGAAACAGTCATAACCATATCCTGAACACGGATTGCACGGTTCGGTGCCGTCGCATTTGATCTTGCGCTTCCGACATGGTTCACAAGCTCTTCTGCTTCGCTGTCGGACGCGGGGTTGAGGATGAGAACTCGACTGAGGCTGAGGTGACCTCGATATATTGCGGTCTGAAGGCATAGGTGAGAATGTTTATATTTGTGGAAGAGGTTGGATTTGATGTCGACGATGACGGTGCCGAAGTCTCAATCTTTAATCCTGGAACCCCGGCCTTGCATTGGGTGAGGTCACCTGACAAGTTGCTGACGATGCAGAACATATGATAAGACTGCTCTTGGCGCCTGGGCAGCGAACTCATTGGCTTGCAAATCTTTGGTGGACACTGGAAATTGCTACAACCTGATATTCCAAAACCCTCCTAATGGTTTGCGAAACTGACGATTAGGTTAGACGTTAGCTTTTATCAGAAAACTGTGTTTTCCTGTCAAATCTTGATGGTGATCATGAATTACATGTTGGCATTGTTTCGCCTAGCTCTCAGATCCATATCTGACCAACTCGCTACCATTCGCACATGTTCGTATCTCCAATTACCCTCTCATAGGTCCCTACTGGTGAAAATTCGAATGGTTTCAAAATATTTTTTCCATCGCTATATATTTATGAAGAATTATTGGTATATTCTGTTGTGAAGGTTGTAGAGGATGCGTTTTTTAACATCCTCACATGTGAATCTGCGCTCAACGGTTAAGCCTGTGGTGAGACTTTGCAAGGAATGAATATAGTATTAGGGCTGATCGATCCATCTATTGTAGTTGATTAAGTTAGGAAAAATCGACTTGGTTTGGACATCGGTTCTTTTTGAAGGAAAAGGGGAGTGTTGAAAGGGGGGGGGGGTTGTATTTTACGCAACAAGTGACCAAATGGATGCGACTCGTCAATTGCTTGAGTCGTATTTCTGGAAAAGGTGTGCTTGAAGCTGTTAATAATTCTGCAATCCCCTTTTTGTGTCTGTGGATTCAATTTTCGGATACTAAAGATAAAATTCCGGCAAGTTAATTCTATGTCTTTTCCCGAAATAAAAGCATTGATCTAGCTTTGTTAATATCCGAATACCTTAGTGCATCTTCTGTGAAAATGCTGCTGAGTGATGCGAGGACCCGCAATTACGAGAAACCTACGATAATGGGGTTTCTTCGTTCGGGAACCAGTAGGACGAACCTAAGATTAACTCACGACACTTTATCTAACATTAACTTTTGATAGTTTACAGCTGTGAATATAAGCCTATATTTTCCTACTAGGAATCGAGAATAGGAAATGTGAGAGACTACTTATTCATTCTTCCTCTTCATCCTCCCACTTCTAACATTTACTCTGCCTTGTGAGCTCAATTTACGTATTCAATATGCACTTCTCGTACATCCTCGTTGCAGTTACAGCCGCACTCCCTTTAAATTGTAGCTCAGTCCTAGCAGAGCGTGCAACTTCAGCTATCGCTACTTAGCATGCTTGTGCTGTCAGCTCGTGCTCCTTTAATGGCTATACGCTTCCATCAGTCACTTATGGTTCCGCTTTAGGATTGAATCTCTACTTAATGCTTCACAATGCGGTGCCTACGTCTCCATCACCAATGCTAGCGGGGGGGAAATAACTACAATGGTACGTGAGCCATCTTTCCTCTTGCTAATTCGGAATATGATGACCCTACTGATCCATTACTCTGAAAAAGATCGTCGATGAATGCCTCGGTACCTGCGCTGGCAAAATATTTGATATTTTCCCCACCACCCTTGGTGCACTTGCTTTGCCTTCGGCAGGTGAAACCGGAATCACTTGGGACTACATCACCTGTCTTATCAGCACACTTTTCAAACTCCGTGCTAAGACTGACAGCTCGCAGTACTGGTTCGTCATTATGAGGTTGGAAGTCGGCTCTGATGCTGGGAAGACGTGGAAGGCATGTTAGAGGCAAAGATACAACATTGATTGTTGGCGAGTGGAATAGGGACGATGACTGTAAATAAGGATCACTGCAAAGACCAGGAACGTGGTTACAAGAAGGAACGTGCCGACGATAGAAGCACTGTCGCTACTGCGAGTAATTTTGTTTGAGATGGTAGGTGCGTGCTAGGAAAAAGTTGGTAGGTCTGTTCTTTCTGGAAACCCCTTAACTAGGGGTAGTTCGCTCATGTGGGCATGGTTCGATGACTGGGAACCGGGGGGTTACGGATTGCTTGTATAGGTGATGGCTTTCACCTTGAACGCTTGGTTTCCCTTTCCATCGCAATCAGTGTGCTGCTACATTGAATATAATTGGACCAAAGTATTGCTGCCTTTCGTCTACCAAGTATTTGTTATCTCGATGCCAATTGATTGTTGGCTATAAGGTTCGCAGACGTCGGGTTGGTTTTGGTGGCTGTCGTGGTTATCAAGTCCAAGGGTTGGTTGCTAGGGAGCACTTGTTTTTGCGTCGTCATTGCCATTTTTGTAGGTAGTCCCTAGTTGGGCGAAAGAAATACAACGTGAAGTTACGGATCAAGTTGTCGCAAAGCACAATGAAGGCATGAATTAAAAGACGTTCTTTGATATCGCTGATCACCGATAGGAACCTCAACCGTAGATGTTGAAGAGAGAAAGCAACAGCAAAGATACGCTCACTGGTTAGCAGTTATATAGAGGTATCTCATTACAAAGTTCACCCCTACCTTTAGTATGATGAAAAATAACAAGTACAAGTGGCTTGTGAATATGCAGAATCACTTTGATGCCGGTTTGAATAGCAACTGAACTATTTACATCTATGGGCATTTTTTCAAAGGTATCTGAAAATTGAACCAGACTTGGATTTACTTACTTAACTGCATTTGTCAAATAGCATCGTGGCTTACAGCACAACTATGTCGACCGAGCTCTATGCCGCACAATGTATCTCTAACACAGCCAGTATATTCCACTTCCAGCTCATTTAGAGATGCTACAATGCCAGAACGAAGTTTTTATTGATGTTCAATCTCCTTTTCATTCTTATTATGCTAATATGGGTAGAGGATATTCCATAAGATGTCAAAAACAATACTGACAAATAATATAGGGTCAATCAGTATTGGTATAGATAGATTTAGATTCCATGCGTTTGAATAGTGTAGGTATTTTCTATAATAGATTGCGATACGCTTGCTCCATTTCACCCGTTTGGAGCCCACCATTCTGAGCGAAATCTGTCCGGGCCGCGAAGTGACGTTCTTCGCAATATAATCTCTTGTCAGAATATCAACCGTTTGGATTGGGCCCATCATATCTAGTGCCATCATCGACTATACCGAAAACATATGGGGAGAGTGTCCAATTGCATATGGGCACATTATATTTAGCTTTATTTTAATAGCTATGATCGACCAGATAAGCACCTATTACCATTTTCCAGTCTCTCAATAATGAAACTTTTCATTTATTTTTTTGAGAATTGCCTCCTTCCCCTTGTTGCTTGGAAGTCGACATTTATACCTACTATGGGGAATTCTAGTAATCGTTATAGTGATCAAGTCTGGGGTCCCCAATTGCTGTCCTTCACTGACATACGCATCTCCCTTTCGTATTGAGCTCACGGCCTCTCCTCTGGCTTGACCTAACCCTGAGCTGGAACCCACCAACGAGAAATTAAAACCTTAATCATAACTTTGTCCACGCCATGGCAACTCAACATCCATGCTAGTAAAGCAACAATGTCCTGAAACATTAGCCTCTCTGTCAGGATGAAGTACGGCACCCCATTTCACTTCCTTCAAATGCGCTTCCTTGTCTCCCGGTGGCCTATGGCAAGCCGCAGCAATCAGCATACTATTGTTGCCAACTATAACGCATGGGTTGAGCTTTTTCAAGCCTATTCCTAACATGACGATAACCATTGCACCACCGATACAAATTGAGACAAGAATCCCAATGGGTGCGTAGCCTAGCCCCAGCTCAGACACGTTTGTATCGATTTCCTCGTTCATCCCGATAACGATTTTGCGAGCGACAAACAATGACTGCGAAATGAAAAAGTGAAGGGCCGAGATTGAGATGTTCAACGGGATGGCATAAGTCCATGGGAGTGAAAGCCAATACGTCGAGCGTTGAAGTCCTTTGGGGGATGTGGTCCGTAGAGCTTTTCGTTGTATGGTGAATCGTGCCCATTCGCTTGTGCTGACCATTGAGGTGTAAAGCATATTATATGCGAAATATAACGAGGACACAATGACTTGAGGTAGATTAGCAACAGCAACCATCTTCATCAGAAGGTTCTGTGAACCAAAATTATTAATATCCTTGGAATCTTCAAGAAAAATTCCAATAACCGCTTCCGAGCTATAGACACCAAGTCCTCCTAGGTGATATGGAGCTATAGTGTCACCGCCGGAAATGGCGCGGTTCCCAGCAATGAGAAGCACCGAAGCGGCAATGATGGCGAGAATAAATCTAATTGCGTTAAAAAGCATAATAAGGGAAATGTACGATGTGGGAACTAACAGCATCAAAGAACAAAGCCACCGAATTTTGCTCGGAGCTTGCCACCATCTGGCATCCCATTTGCATTTTTTGAATTTGGTAATCCGTGGGGTGACTGATATGATAGAATTGTCAATTTGGTTGAATAGACTGTGTAGTTCTTTCCCTGTGTATTTATCAGGCTCCTCAAGGAATGAGGCAACCCCGTCCCCAATGGTGGCCAGAACCGGCTCGTGGGTTGTCATGAACACAATCAACATGCAAGCAAATTTAGCAAAATTGGCGACCAGAACCCACAGCAAGATGACTGGACTAAATTGTAGTTTACAACTACTTGTGGTAATCGATGCAGTTTGAGCCAGGCAGTAGTCGATTTCTTCTTCATGAAATACATTTTTACTTAAATCTTCGTATCTTAATGACCACATACTTGCATTAGCAAGGAGAGTCTTAGATTCGCAATCTTCCCCGTACTTAGAACCGTATTCCAAGAGATCGCACGGCCAATTCGTGGTGTCGAGTCCACGATTGTGGCTGAAAGCAAGCAGCACCGTTCCGCGTGTGCCTGCTAGCAAAGGAGTTGCACTTGAGTTCGTAGGCTGTCTCTTTGTCACCGCCAGGACTCTCCCATATTTGGAACTTGTTGCATATGACTTGATACATTCATCATTCTCGAGGCGAGTTAGATGTGCTTCAGTGAAGTTTGAAGTCAGATCTGCCATAATCCCGCAAATTTCGTCGGAATAAAGGCTTGGATAAGCAGCCTGGTACAAGCCCAGCGTACCATTTTTATACAACGGCAAATTGGCCAAGCATTGAGAAACATCGAGCTGCATAGCAAGATGTTGCGGTTCGAAAAATCGAGGCGTGACAACAAGCACACCATAATTGTTCCACTGTGTTGACATGAAGATGGCAGAGTTCCAGCTGAACCACGATTAATTCCAATCCTCCATCTGAGTTTTTTCCAATTTCATAACTTACAGGAAGTTCAGCGGCAGAGTTGACAAAACCAAAATCATAAACAACAACTTTTTTTTTGAACCACTTAAATTCCAAGGACTTAGGACCCCAATACTCATGTACTTCCCCCGAGAATGCGCCTGATCAATATCCCGGCGTGTCGGAGCACTCAAGCACTGCATAACATAACTGCTTGCCCCAAGTAGCACAGTAGACAACACGTTGATCATAACGTGTAGTGCCTTGTTTATTCTATCCACACCGTCGCAGCCACGATATGCATTAATTAGGTCTTCAGAATGTATGTCGCCGATCCCCATGCCACTATTTGATGTTGAAGTGGCCCAAATCATGAAAACTAAGTTAGTACAGAGAACCACGCCAGTTGACACAATAGCCAAAAGACAGCCTCCTCGCCATCCACGGGGCCAATTTAACCACCAGGGTCCAGATGATTTTGGTTTCGTTTGAAGATGAGATTGATAGTTACCAGATCTAAGGACATATCGCCTAAAATACAGGTGGCAATTCTGAAATGCATCTTTGGAGCGATGGCGAAGGCTTCCAAAAGTGGTTGTACTAAACGCTGCAGTGTCTTCGGAAGGCTCTCCATGACTAACACTTCTCGATCAGCCTTACGACTTCTTGCCCTATAAAATATACTTACTGATTGTATCTTTTCGACGTCAACCGTCTGAAGTTTGAGTGGTCCTTGGTCTGCGGTCCAGTGCGAGATGCAGGTGGACCAAATTGTAGCGAGTCATTACTGTGACCATGTAGTCCGGCTGTGTCGATTTCCTCTAGTTCATGTTCATGGGAGTCTTTGGCTCTTCGATCTCCAAAGCTTTTCGTATCGTGTGGGCGCTGATGCTCCATCGTATGCATGTATCTCGTGTTGAAGAAGAAGCGGCTGTTAGAGCCTAATATAGAAAAACGCAATAAAAATGCGACCTCAAGATTCTGGAGACTACACCCATTGAAGACACTTAGGCAGGTCTATAATTTAGTGCAGAAAACAAAAGCATTGAGAAGAAAATTTCAAGCGTTCTTAATTGAAGAAAAAACACATTTTAGGTGCTTATTATCGAACGCTGCGCCCAAGTAGGCTGAAAAATATGTTGCCGATACGAGCAAACCCATACAAGAATTATTACATGATGCAAAAATAAGGATTTACGATGCATTCCCAGGCTACGAGGTTGCACGATATGAAGTAAGCTCGCCAACAATGCCTTGCTAATAATAGGTATGGATTTGGGGGCCACGGATTCCTTACCGATGAGAGGTGAAACAACCACTGTACATTATTTCAATGCAAAAGGATATGTAACATTCCTCAAATGCAAGAACTTAACATAAAAACTGTTCTTCGGTGTATGTTTGGTATATCCCATCAACGCCAGCTTTCCCAAATGCCAGCGCTATGCTTCCCACGGATCGTCTCAAATTCCTTAGCGCGCTCGCCCGAAAATATGCACAGAAAAGAAAATCAAAATTATACATCATGTCCAGCTCAACACCGCATGATCAAGCGGGCATCCACAGGGTGCTCTTTTTCTGACTCCTTGGTCATCATGAGCCCCGTCTTCATCGTCCTCAACATGTAGCTCGAGGATAGGCACAACCTCCCCACTTGAACTTCTTTTGTGGCTTCTGCTGAACGGTCTTGATTCTACACAATTTTGAGTCAGTGGTTTGATCTTCGACCACCAGACCCAATATACGACACCAAGGCCAAGGATTCCTAGAGAGGTCGAAGGATACGCAAACCACATGAACCTTTCACCACCCCCTTTGCCATTTTGGCCATCACTTGTGGGTTTGATCCAAGGTAAAACAAGAAGCAAGATGTTGCTAGTGGCGAAGATGACGGTATAGACCTTCTTGGCTTCGTATCCTTGATGGCCCTTCCACTTCTCATTTGGCGAGGTTTGAAGATGTAAAAGACCGAGAGAGATTGCGACGCTAATAACGGAGACTGGGTAGCCTCCAATATCGACGAGGAAGTTGTAGATCTCACCTGGGGGTGGAAGTATGATGACGAGGATAGAAACCAGCCAGTGAAGAAAGAGACCCGCTGTCACGTTCTCTTCTTCTGCTCCTATTTTTTTGTTTTGCGATTTGGGATTGAAGTAAGAAGAGAATGGCAATAGACCATCACGGCCAAGTTCCATGTTTACTCTTGCTTGTGCAAAGGATGTCGCCGCAATATTCCCGAATGCAGATATGATGATGAAGAGAGGCAGAATATTTTCGCCGATCTGCTCCCCAAACACGTTGCGAAAGAAATGGCCTGCGATTAGCACGCCGCTGCTACGGAAATCTTCTCTGGATACGACTGCAAAGTATGCAATATTGGCGAATATATATGCTGACGATACCAAAAGAAGAGCGATCGGAGCAGCACGCTTGAGCGTCGGAACCGGGTTACGAACCGAAGACAGGACTTGATTTGCGGTGCTATAACCACGGAAGCAGTACAGGATCTTCAGCAGGGCCGTAGCATAATCGTGCGGTTGGGTTGAGGAACCCGCGAAGATGTTGGAGAAGTTCTTCTGTGCTGTTGTGAGATAGTTGTTGGAGTCCGAGAATGGGAGGTATCCGTCTGGTCGAAGTCGCCTAGATGCAACA
This sequence comes from Hymenoscyphus repandus, assembly GCA_001414415.1. Lineage (NCBI taxonomy): Eukaryota > Fungi > Ascomycota > Leotiomycetes > Helotiales > Helotiaceae > Hymenoscyphus > Hymenoscyphus repandus. Next base: position 50,805 of record LLCE01000128.1, read on the forward strand.
GGAAGAGGTGATGAGGAAGAGCCGACGCCCATATAGGTCCCGGCCGCTCCAGAAAGCATTACAATTACAAGTATGATCATCTTCCCAATTCCAAGGACGTTGATGATACGGAGACCTATTCTTTGATATCGCGCGTGGATATAGCATAGTAGGGTGATGACGACTACTGCTACTAGACGAACATTCCATCTGTTGGCTTCAACCTCAAAAGCATACATCAAGTATTCCCCAAGTACAATGCAATTCGGCGTGCTGAAGCCAAGGAGAACAACGTAGGACATGAACATGCATGTCGCTAGCATGTATGGTTTCCTGAATATTCGTTCGAGATATATACGTTCTCCTCCTGAGCGTGGTAGAGCACAACCAAAGTCGAGATAGACTGCTAAGCCGCAAAACGAAATGAGTGATCCTAATATCCATAGAGTGAGAGAGGCTCCAACAGAACCAACAGAGTTGAATATTGAAGAAGGTATAGAATATATGCCAACTCCCACTGTTTTGCCGAGGATTATATTGATGGCAGAGAAAGTGCCTAGCTTCCCTGACGAGGCGGACGGATTAAAGTGCGGGGTGTGCGACAAAAAGGTATGACTAGATGGAGACACTAGGGCAGTACTAGAAGATAGACTATCATCACTCTGGGTTGGAGAGGAGTAGAGTGCTGTGTTTGTATTTTGCCTTCTTGGTGTTGCTATTGGAAAGGCTCGTGGTGTGCTGAGATATGTGGAGCTAGTGAAAGCTGCGAAAGACTGTTCTGTATTGATGGACAAGCCATTTGGACCCGACGGCACCTCACCTCCGGAGGATTGCGGCCATGGCCTCCGAGGGGTAACAGGTGAACAGCAATTGATGTCCACGAAGCTGTTTCGAAGTGGGGAGGCGACAGTAGATATAGCAGTGCTTATCATCAAAGTGCGTGATGACTTAGCTCCTGTCATGAGGGCTAAGAAAGAAGACCGACAAGTTCTGATGATATTAGAGGTTCATCGGGTAATCGGAAGATACATGAAAGTGTGCGGGCAGTGAATTGATGCAAGCCACAAAGCTTCAATGAGTCGGTTTCTGAAATCGTAAGGTAAATGGGTTACAAGACAGCAAGCACACAGGTTGTGTGGGGATGTGAGTAGATATGAGAGCATTCTTGAAGGACTGATGAGACGAGACAAGGGCAAAAGAGAGCTAGAGAAGGTTGAACCGATACCAGTAGTGGTACCGTGATCAGCATAAGATGAAAACGAATGCCTTCAAGGAGCAGCTGTTCATCACCCAGGGTATCGCTCTTCATCGGCTGCTTTCACCACAGGAATATGAACCGTTGACAAGGAGAAACAAATCCATAATTGATTGCTGCACCACATCTGAAGTTATCAGTGTCTGCGAATGGTGAACAGGGCTTTTCCAGCAGTGTGACGGTTTCATGGCCTGGGCGGAAAGATAATTTCTCCACAGAAGTCAAGTTACTGACTCGATCTTTGAAATTAGACGGCCCGCAGACCAGGCTAACTTCGACTAGAGGATTGGGTGGTTGTGGAATCAAAACCACAGCTGTGGTTGATGCTGGGAAAGATCAGCAAGATCTCTAACCGAGTGCTTGGCCGGAACGCCAAGCTAAAACGCGGTCCTGTCACAGGCTGAAACTCGCCTAAATTGAGACCTCCCGTCCAGGGGTAGATTCGTAGGGTCCTATCAATTGGTCACTCAAGCTTCGTGAGAAAGCCACCGCAGGATATTGATAGGAATTGTGTCGACATACTCGCCGAAATCGAATAAACGCCAATGCTTAGTCTGGTGGTTGCAGGTAAGTTATGCCGATCTGTAAGGTTCTCCATCACTTGGCAACCGATATCTATCGTGTATCTCAACCCCGGTGCCGATGTGACCTTGAACTAAGATGAAGACAACCTTTGTATATTGTTTATGCGTCTAATTTCAATCGATCCAACAAACCATCAATCTTGCCTAGTAAGACCTGATAATTGATAGCATCTGCTGCGAACTCGTCTCCAGCAACTTCACCATCTAGTGTTTTGAACTCTAAAGGTACCGCGTAAACAGGTTCGGTAGTTTTTACGTCCTCACCTTGTGGAGAGTCTTTCACCTCAATTGCCTCATCTTTGAAATCTGATGCGGTATTTTCGGAAATGGCTTGCGCAGCCTCTGCGCTGATCTCTCCTTCTTCGTCCATCATCTCATCAAGACCGGAGTCTTCGAAACGTAGTCGGAAACGCTCAGACAGGTACCATCGGATGCTGTAGGCGGAGCACAGTCAGCAATAGTCCTCAGGATTGGCTAGAGCAACGAACTCGTCAAGCAATTCAATAGTATCAGTCTCCTGTCTCTTTTCTATCCTGGAAGCACTCTCCTTGATAAGTTCCTCGAAATCAGCGTCGTCGATGTATTCTTCTAAGCGATATGCAAGATAACGCGCGCTGAATTCTTCGAGCCTCCGGATGTTCAAGAACCATCCTGCTCGAATAACATCATAAACATTGATAGGTTCCACTTCTGTTTCCTCACTGTCAGTATGAAGACGGTCTGCTAGACCAGAGGAGCCGTGTCCAATAGTACTAATGACGGTCGCAGCCTTGGTCTTCAAGCTTTCAATGAAGAGCATATCGGCTGCAAAAAGAACATCAATAGCCAACTCAATCGGAATATCGGCCTTCTCCGTGTATAGATAATTTAAGATGATCTCTAATACTGCTGGAGAGCAATCCACAGTTACAATTTGGAGGTACTCTGTGACTTGTGCCTCCTGAAAATCTGATGTGAACATTGTTTGAAAATATTCTGAGCGTATCAACATCGCTCGATGAACTGGAAATAATATGGACTTCCGAGATTTCCTTGTTCGTGATGGAGATTGAGATGTCCTTGCAGGGCCGATTGGAATACTGTTCGATTGCCCTAACGTGTTCCCGACCGTCGGTGTCTCCTGGTCAGACTTATATTCCTCCTCGTTCACCTCCTCGTCTGCTCGTAACAAAACATCCGCAAATATGCCATTATCTCGGGTCCATTTGACTTCCTGGGCTCTGCTCGTGTCCAAAATAAGCTTATGCCGAATAACATTCGAACGGTACCATTTCTCAATCTGATCCCGTCCCTGCTCTACTTCGTCTTGGTGGCGCTGTCTCACGAGCCGTTTATCGTTTCCCGCAAGTACACCTTCCCAAAGAGAGTCAATTCCTAATTGCTTGCTAACTTTATCTATGCCCGTCAAAACTTCATCAACTGTGACCGAATTCTCCCTCGTCAGACCAAGATCTGTAGGAACAGCTCCAAGGTACAAGTATTGTATTGCAACCTGGTAGGCCTCGGTAGGTATGTTGGCAAGCTTCCAGGTAGTAGACTCGGGAGCAGCTTGTAGTTTTCTAGAGAAGTAAGATGAGCGCGCCGAGAGAATGAACTTATGCAAGTTCCACGCAGTCGAAGACACACTTAAACAAATATCCGACGTTTTCGGCGCGGCTCGTGTGAGGAGAGAGCTGATGTGGGAGGCAAATGGTTGTAATGGATCGGTGCTCTTCGAGTAGTCGTATTGCAGTAGAAGATTCCGTATTCGATTGTTCAGCGCATTGTAAAGACACCGTTCACCCTGGAAGGTATCTCGTTCGCAAAGAGCGCCAGACTCTAGCAAGAGCTGGACGACTTCGTAATGGCCGCAAAGGGAAGACTAAGTAATCGAGTCAGCTAGCTGACGGAGGATATCATTTCCAATCTAAATGTCAAAGTAGGAGCCAGGTCAAGTTGAGTCGCAGTAGATAGTACTAACCAATATTAAAGGGGTGTTATCAAAGGTATCCCGCGCATTGATATTAACTCCAGAAAGAATTGATTCTTGGCAAACCTTTAAATCTCCTGTTCTGCAGGCATATGAGAGCTTCTGAAAACTCTCGCTGGTATCAAGAGGACTGTCGTCTTTGATCTTACCTTCTTTTATCAATTGATGCTCGTCCTTGAGCGAGGCTTCAAGCTGGCCCTTGTTCAGAACCATGGTGAAGTACCTCTATAGCGGTAAGGAGGAGCACTCTCTATTGGAGTCCTAGCAGGCTGTGCTGAATTCTGAAATCGAAAGCGAAAGCGAAGTATTAAGTGTAAGTCTTTCCAAACATACAAGTTACTTCAAGGGAAAAGCGAAGCTAAGGATGATGATGCAACGGAGTTGTGGCGATCATGTCGACATAAATTCATTGTCGGATCGGCGATTAGATTCACTAACGCCGGAGGCAGAGCGTGCTGCAACGAAACTCCGTAGAAACCTTCGAATTCCACCAGAAGTTATAAGTTATACACAATGTCCTGCAAAATGGCAGACCATACAGCTAATCATCATATTATTGCCAATGCAATGTATTTAAATGAATTATGGTAGAAAATCAAAGTGATTCTCCACTGAATTATAAGAAGAACTGCGCTATAGTCGGAGGTTACTAAAGTTTCGCCGCACCCAGCAACCGCGTTGCCTAGCATACCCAACCACATCAACAACCCGCACCAAGCAACACTCGACATTTTTAAACAAACGACAACGCGACCACACTCGACTTCAACCACCTCACTCGATACATTCTCTTATGGACCTGAATATTGCGACATCTTGCTAACGCATATTCAACACAAAACGCGACACATTGCTACCTTCCAACATGGCCGAGGTGGAGAACTACGAAATCTTGGAGAAGATTGGTATGCAGTTTCCAAGGTACTAGATGAGATATATGTTAATAATATATAGGGCATGGCTCCTTTGGTGTGATTAGGAAAGTACGAAGGAAGCAAGATGGTCAGATCTTATGTCGGAAGGAGATCAATTACAACAAGATGTCGCAAAAGGAACGGGAACAACTGCACGCCGAGTTCTCGATCCTCTCCTCGCTTCGACATCCAAACATCGTCGGATACTACCATCGAGAACATTTGAAGTCGAGTATGGACCTGCATCTGTATATGGAATACTGCGGAAATGGTGACCTTGGGCGCGTCATCAAGAATCTTCAAGTAAAGAAACAGTATGCAGAGGAAGGCTTTGTGTGGAGTATGTTTGCACAACTGGTCGGTGCGCTTTACAGATGCCACTATGGCGTTGATGCTCCTGATGTTGGAGCCAATGTTATGGGACTGGGAAACTCAGCGAGCCCTAAGCCACCGTCTAGCGGAACTATGATCTTGCACAGAGATCTCAAGCCAGAGAATGGTGAGTACATATGTTCTTCAAACATCTCCGCATGACCTAACAAGCACATAGTCTTTCTAGGTGAAGATAATTCTGTCAAGCTTGGAGACTTTGGACTCTCCAAGATTATGGCATCTCACGACTTCGCATCGACTTACGTAGGGACACCATTCTACATGTCACCAGAAATATGCGCGGCGGAACGATACACGTTAAAGTCAGATATATGGTCCCTTGGTTGCATAATATACGAACTTTGCGCCAGAGAACCACCCTTCAACGCCAAATCACATTTTCAACTCGTGCAGAAGATCAAAGAAGGGAAGGTAGCGCCACTTCCAGGCGTATACTCGAAAGAGTTGAACAGCGTCATCAAGGAGTGTTTATTGGTCAACCCCGAGAAAAGACCAGATACCGTCACTTTAATTAACATGCCTGTCGTAAAATTGATGAGGAAGGAATTGGAAGTCGTTGAGCTGGGAAGACTAGCGAGGAACAAGGAAGAACTTGCTAGCCGCAAATTGAGGGAAGCTGAGGATCGATTGCGCAGATCAGAATCTGAGAAGTCCAATATGCGCATGGAAATTGATGCCTCTCTTCGAAGAGAGTGGGAGGTTAAAGCGGCCCTGGAGATCACGCGTCAAGTTGATATTGAAATGCATAAAATGAGAAAGAAGTTCGACGACGAGGTCAATGCTAGGGTTGAGCTGGAGCTACAGAAGAGATCGACAACACCTGACTTACAGAAGAGTCTCCCCGGAGTACCCGTGGAGGACACCACCATTACTTTACCGGAATCAGAGTCACAACATCAAAGTGACAATCCTAGCTCCTCCTCAGTGGGCAGCAATTATGACAGCGAATTCACAAACTCCACCGATCTGACGGATATGTCTAGTGACTCGCCAGAGACCGTGCAGCCGGTGAAGAAGAATACAAGAACACCATTTGGACGAGCTCAGACCATGTTCGCCGGTACCCCAATGGATATTGAGATGGCTGACCCATCGCCTGTGTCAATTGCCTCGCTTTCTCTTTCTCCACGTCGTGGCCAGGCCACCAAAGCACCAAGCACAGCACGAAACATCTTTGCAGCAGCAGCTGGTAATGAGCTTCGTCTGCAGCCCATATTACTCAACTCTGACGACTCGGATGATGATGACCTACCTCCCGTACCATCACCAACGAGGCAAAAGTCCACAAAGAATCCTTTCAAGGTTGGTGCTCGTCCTCCACTACTTTCACAGAAAACTGCACCTGTCAACAAGCCATCTCAGGGGAATCTCTTCAGCGCTGGGCGGGCAGCCACTACACCAAGTATTCCCTCGCTCGCAAATGCACCAGATCTACGACCTCAAACAAGTAATAGTTCCCTCAAGGAGCGGAGCCCATCCGCGAATCGGCGGTTATCAAAAATCCCATCATCAACCAATCTTTTATCATACGAGAATCCACCCACGTCACCAACAAGAAAGACCAGCCTGACCAAGAAGTCCGGCAATGGAAATGAAGACCTCAATAAGATGGCCGTCAAGAACAATATGATAAAGGCAGGAAGCAGTGGTGCTCTCGCACCTAAAGGGAGAACACTTGTTGAATTGGCTCAAGCTCGAGCCGGTGGTCGTCCAATAGGCGATGGAAACAGGAGTCCCGAACCCAAGCGCGGCTTTGCGCAACGCATGGCGGATCAAGCAAGAGGCAGGACGAATGCTCCTGAGCCTGCCGTATGGGATCCAGAGCGAGAGGAAATGCCAAGTCCTTTCTTGTCGAGAACCAAGAACATGATCATCAGTAGACGGTAAACGCGAAATTTAGTATTTAAAATGACAGGGAAGGTGGTACGGAGGGGACAGGAATGAAAATCGGACAGGCTGGAGGGGGGAATACCCACACGAAGAAATCACTTCCATTTGTACTTGCATGAGCATGACCGGGTGGAAAACCGGATTTGAATCGCCTCCGAGTCTTGGCGTTTGGTGGCGCGACATGAGTGTTTGTTGGTGTTTCTTTTGTGTAATGTATCATGCTCATTCTTTTGGATTGTTGGAGTTCATAGTGAATCCTTGGCATTTTGGTGGACAGTGGTTAGGCAGAGAGATTGGGTGGAACGAGTTGAGAGGGAGCGATATGCATAGCGGCCGTAGAGCAATGAGAAGACATCTTCAATCATGAAAATTTACACTACTCGTGATATATGGCAAGCCTTTTCCCTCTCAGGTATCGCAGCGCGCCAGCTGTCCACCGTGTTCAGACCGAAGCTTGAAGTATCGACGGACACCTCAACGTGCTTATACTAACGCAATTTTGTCTAGATCTTCCTTGGAATAGGCTTTTCGAGGTCATCCTGCAGTTTCTTTATTGCAGATCTTGTCTCTTGTACTGCGAACCGCAATAAGACTTGGTCGAGTGGAATAATCACAATGACTCCGGGACACATTTCGCGTTGTTTTGTAAGTTTAAAAAAAGCGATATTTCATGAAATTCTTAAAAGGCTGTCATTATTCGGCCAATAAAAATCTCATTCGAATTGAAGTGTATGTTGAAGATTTACACAAGACAAAGAGTAGGCTCTTATAATGCTCGGGTCTGTAGGTAAATCGTAACAAGTACCTGCTATTCGACTACAACATCTCAACTTAGTAATTTGCAGTGCCTATCGTCTATCACATCAACTGGATTTGCTTATTTCTATCTTTGTGGAAGGCACACACTATAATTTTCTCTCTTATCAGCGTTTACTTACCTTCACAGTGAGCAGCAAACCTGATCCCGAGACATTACTCTTCTCCGCCCTCCTAGTACTAAAATAGCCTGAATAATTTTAATGCTAGACTAAAGTAAATGAAACCTAAGTAAGTGTCTTAGGTGAATTTAAATGAAGGGTGGAATAATAAATGGGCAGGTAATTTCGATAACGTGATCGCGCTCGATGGCAGTTGTGAATGACTTCAACGTCCGACTATTACAAGATCTTCGACAACATAGCATCACCCCTATCATCTGAAGTGAAGTCACTGATTGAAAATATCATGAGTCATCCCAGGAAATCTCACTCAAGAAACCACTAGCAGCGAGATACTCAAATGTGACCGCCCGATGTGCGTGAATGTCTCAGGTATACTCGTCCCTAAAGAGGAGATTACTCAATCGCTCTTATATTCTTCTTTCGAAGAGCCTGGAGATACTACTATAAGACTGTCAGCCACAGTTCTACTGCCATGAATCAATCGTCTTGTGGCTTTATATTAATTTATTTGCTCCTATATGTATCTTGGTTAATGTCTATACATCTATCGTGCCTTTTCTCACTTTTCTCGAACAGATATATCGCTTCTATATATTTAGCTAGTGGTACAGGAAGACAAATAAAATACCCCTTGATTTGTATCAGTAGTTGAAACCATAGCGAAATGAAATCACAAGCTTCTTGTGCCTTTATCTTTACTATATTCAAGGACTATTGTATTATATATACACCCTCATAACTCTCTTTAACCCTAAAAGAGACAAGCGGTTATCTTCTTCCCTTTACGATTCACGCCTATCGTCTATCTAGATTATATTTTTCTTGAAATGTATAAACACTGCATTTGCGCTAACCACACTTGTCCCTAGCCTTTCTACTTTACCTACTAGAAGTAAACCCTGACTTGCGAAAGTGCTAGTATGCTACTATTCTCTCTTTATTGTACCTTATCTTATCTCTATCTCACTGCTGGAGGTTCAAAAGTACAGGAAGGCTCCGGGCGTCCCAAGACCGTCGATTTTCCCTATGCTATATCAAACTAAATTCAACCTTTGCTATCCAAAGCAAAATCAATGGCACAACCCACTTCTATACTGCAACTCTCTCAATTCGCCCCTGGTCTTCCAATATAACCATGCCGTTGAACTCAAACCCCATGCTAAAACATCAGCAGTAAAATCGCCTCGTAGATATACCTGACAAAAGTGAAAAAATTACATACCCCGGCTTCCCAACTAACCACCGCCCACATCTCCAACGCACGCCGTGAACCCTCCCTAACTTCCCCTCCCCCCTTCCCACTATCTCCTCACCTTCGAACCCCCTGTAGACCAGACGATTGATCCGACAGCAAAACTCCCTCCCAACAACAATAACTCCCCCACCTACTTTCCCTTTTTCACACTCAAGCTTTTGACCTGTCGATTACATTAAAACCTCCGCTCGTCTTTCTCTATATAACCAAAAACACCGGCATGAACACATCATTGTGCCGCTTCGTTCAAAACTCCTATCTCTTGTATCCTGAGCCGAGATAGTGTCCCTTGTCCATCTTTCTTAGGGCGGGGTAGGAGTGGAAATATATCTTTGGTGAATAATTTTCATGAAAAGGTAACCAACTCATTCCAAGTGAATGGGCGTAGTGTAAAGTCATCTATTTATTACCTTCTTTTGTGACGAAGCTGTCTCTAATACCTGTATCACGTTCCTCTGTCCTGTTTCACTCCACATTATATCTAGCAATCCGATTAGCAAATATTGTACCCCCTTGTAGCCCTCTGAACCTGTGAACACGTATATCCTTGAATCCCATGCAAAATGTAGCAACATAATCTCCTTAACACCCTGATCCTTCCCAATTTTGGTAAACTCTCTCTCATACGTGCACAGCCATATACAATCAACATAAACATATCCCACAGTTCATCAAACGGACATGATACCAACTCGAATCTCGCCACCCAACTCTCCCTGAGGAGCATCAAATTGATCGACCCAAACTCGATTCTTCGTCGCCAAAGTCAAGATATGATAAAAGGCTTGTGCCGCAACAACCGCCGAATTTTTTTGGTGGAACATTTCCCCGAATGTGACAAATTTCGTGTTTTCCTGATTTTCTTCCAAGTCTTGGCTCAACTCATCATCTGCATTCTCTTCGATAGTGTTCTTGACGAATTCGAAGAAGTTGTTGCTCTCACGATCAAGAGCTTGACGAACCCACTGTGATTGACCTGCAGTCTGTGTGTCGACATCTGCTGCTGGACCAAAGAGCTCGAAATCATTGTTGGCTTGGTGAGGTGCTTGTGATGAACTGCGGAAATCTTCACCTTGTAGGAAGGTGTCGATACTTTGTGAGTTGTCATCTCTACCATACATGATATCGTTGTCGTCCTCTTGCATAAGTGAGAATTTTTCGAGTTCGCCTGGAATGGCTGAGCCGCGACCAATGAGAGGAGACGCGGTGGCTCGGCGGCGATCAGAACCTGGGCCACGAGAGGAGAGGCCGCGTTGGTGAGAGTTAAGAGAAGCTGACACGTTCCATGGCATTAAAGCTGATGACGGATAATCGGCCAGGGCGGATACTGCTTCTCTTCCGACCTCAACACTACTATGTCTGTCGAGTAGAGCATCTTCTTCAAAATTTATAGCGGCGTCCCCCTTGAAAGCACGGCCAATCTCTTCTTCTTCACCGTGACGGGAACGTTTTGGAGAAGAAAGAGGCTCCTCCCCGTCAACCTGCTGATGACCACGCTTTGTGGCTTTGACTGGTGGAAGCGAGTTGCCCATAATAGTAGCTTTGAGGGAATCCCCGTAGAACATGTCTAACGGACTCGGGAACTTCGCAAAGCCTACACCTTCACCGACGCCCATGATTCCGGTGCCAAAGACGAAATGTAGGGCATTCTTCTTGGCGTGAACCGTGGCTTGGTGGTTGTTTTTGATTTGAGTTGCGAGAGCCATGTTATCAAGATATCCATCTCTCCAGCTGATAAGATCATTGTTTCGATGTGAAGCGTCGTCATCCAAAGCTAAAATCTTCTTGGTTCGAGGCTTCTTCCGTCTTTGGGCAGCTTCGGCGGATACAGAGCTTGGGTCTTCAGACGATCGTTTGTCAGAAGAATAAACCACCTCCGGGACACCAGCATGCAACGGCTTATCGCGTCCTTGAAGCCCACCACTCATAAGAAATCCATTGTTGTCTGGGAATGCCTCGGCATCTGGAAGAGCCAAGTCGCCTCCTTGGTAGCCCATGTTCCCGAGCTCATTATTGATTAGTGGAAGCGCATATTCGTTGGCACCAAAGTGATCTTCGCGAACGCGACCATTGGCATCTGAGTCTCTTCCAATGCGAGATTGAAGCATCACACTACCTACACGACGTGCTGCTACCGCAGCAGAATCGACCTCGCGCATGTTTCCATCCTCATCAAACTCAAAGTTTAAGTCGTCATGAAACATCATTGGCTCGTCTTCCAGATCACGACCCTGGCCACCAACAAACAGCTTTCCAGTGGAGCCAACGGCAAATGGATCATCTATTGGCAGCGAGTATCTACCTGAGCCACTGTAAGCGACAGACATTGGCAAGTCGAGGTTCGGGAGGGAAAGGGACGAGACTGAACCACTTCGCTCGCGAATGGAAAACATCGACTGTGTCGAACCTTGCGAGTTACCATTGAAGTTGCCAGGCTCAAGAATATCCAAGTCGAGTGGGGGAAGGTCATGATCAGGAAGAAAGGCAGGATCATCTGCGAGAACAAGTTGTTCGGGACTACAGCGCGTTAGTACTAACGACTTTGATGCGATGAAGGACTTACCGAGTTTTTCCAGCATTTGAATCAAGGGCATTTGATTGACTGATTTGCATCAGAGCGCGCATACTAGACTCGGCACCTCGTACGTCAGTGAGAAGATAACCATATTGCTGATGATACACCTTGACAACACCATACCTGTTTGCATTAGCTACGCGTTGCTAGAACTGACAGAGGACATACATGAGACTACTCTGTAGTCTAAGAGCCATCGGCGCGTCTGGCTCAGAGATTGTACCACATGCCTTGGGAACGTTTACGTCGTTGATTGCCTTTTTGGTCAACTTCTTCGTGGTTGACTTCGAACCCAGCGTGGCCGCAAGCCTGTATATGAATTAGAATGGAATTACCTGTGACAAGGTGAAGCTGTCGAAGTAGTTCAAGAGAGAGCTACGTGTGTGTGTAGTGACGCGCCTCTGTGGGTAGACTTACCAGATGGTCGCGATACCATACTTGCGGCTGGTCAAGACTGTAGAGATTAGCACTATGGCATCTGCTGGGAGTATGATCACTTACTCTCGTGACTGTAGAACATGCTGAACTGTCGAAGCGCCGCAGTGTATCTCTACCGTGGAGGACTATCTTTCGATACTTCGAGATGACTGGGACGTAGACAGGCTGTGATATTCCACAAGCGAGAAGGGAAAGAAACGACCCAAACTCTGCCACCACGTCTGTTAGACGCGTACTCGTGACGGCTGAAAATATAAAAAGGTCTGTTTTGAGGTTGTAAAGTGATGGAGGAAGCTGACAATAGACGAGAAACATATTTCAAGCGCTTCGGAAGGAGCAAACGCGTACGCGACTCTTCACGCGCCTTCCTCGACCCAACAGTATGGTTATCTGAACTCTTAGTGCCAAATGACCTAAAGCAGCATTAACGCATACCTATTCCCAAGATGTTGGAATTGCCTTTGTATCCTTTTCCGGAACAAGCCTTAACAAACTCTCCCCCAACATGCTTCATCCCTTTTCATCACGGCTCTACCGTATGCCATATGCTATTTACACTAGAATTCCCCCTTAATCTTTGCCATCATCAGATCGATAGACCTAACGTACCCTGAAAGAATTAACAGAACCGAAACTCCTCACTAAGGTACTTGCCATCAAGTCTCTGTACAGTTCTAATCTCACCAATCCACCACGAACAAGTCTTGCAGCATGGCAGATCATACTCATGGATTACACACTGTCTACATCCATCACATCTTGTGGGGAGAGAGCAGTGGCATTACTCTCAGCCCGTCCCAATTGGGATGGAGCATGTGGGAAGGAGAGATGACAAACGACTACGTGGGTTTGTAATCACAAGGAGCCTGGCATATAATATGAAAGAGATCTTTATTGTTCCTCAGCCTACAATGATAGGCTTGTAAGACCTTGAGGTGTTGTGTTGTGACGGCTACCTGCTATCAAGTACAGTTGTTACCAGAGCGCCAATTCCATCCCTATGCATGCACGCAATGCTCAATCCCAGCCTCAAGGCAAAGGAGAGCCATTTCTATGTACGGAACAATCTCGCCGGCCTGCGCTACGGCGCGATGCAATGCAAGACAAGACCACATTCTAATATACTGAGAAAAAGTAACTCACGACCAGAAGGTACGTCGGAGTAATGGACAAATGAGATAACGCCTAAGCTGCGCAGTAATCAAAAGTGCCTGCAGCTGTGTATGTTTGATTTATACGCCTCTCCCAATCCTTTATAAAGGCCTCTTTGATTCGTAAATTCATTATGTTCGACCTCTCTACCTCGCATGGGTTGTGCGCTGATTCGCAATGCTGCTTTGTTGCTCTCTTGTTGGCGTGGATGAGTGCAGACTGGCATGCGATGCTTGGGGTCTGACAAGTGGTGCCATCGAAACTGAGTTGCTCGCAGTATGGTTTCTACTTGCTGCTCTGGAGGGTGTAGTGAAGGGCGAGTCCCCTCGTTGAATGTCGTCCTGATGCCAATTTTGTTGAAAGTCCCTCGAGCTCCAGCTTGCTCTGTGGACACGAGCGCCATATGGTACACTTCCATACGCAGATTGATGACTACGCATACTGTTTGCTATGCTGTTTGCTCTACTAGCTCGGGTCAGCGAGTGTTGTGAGGCGGCCGCTGGATGGTTCGATCCCAGGTCTGGAAGGTCATCGACGTCTTCATCTTCTATCTTTGGTGCCCTGCGTACAGTCCTGACACTGAAGTATGGCTCTTTGGGCTCTTCTGGCTCTGGTGGAGGGGGTGGGGGAAGGTCGGTGGCTTTCTGTTCCAGGTGGCCGAAGTACTTCATGCGGATACCCTCCCATTTCTTGGGCTTAAACTCTTCTCGGTTGCGAGTGAGAGACATGTAACTTGAGATAGCACCGAGGACTATCAGGATCAAAAGGCCAATAGTCAGAAAACCTTGGATGACGATGATGATGACACCAATAATTGTGGTTGGGATACGGGCAACGTTCAACGAGGGGAGGAAAGCGATAGAAAGTCCAGCGGTGGCCATCTTGCTGATCCCAAGCATGTAGACTGCGAGGGCTGTATTTCGTGCTCCTTCGAAAGGATTGATCCAGATGATTGTTGCGAATGCAATGACCTCCCAGATGAAGAGTCCGATGACTTGAGCCATGGGGTTGGCGCGAGCGCCCCCAACAAAACAAGCGCGAACGAATTGGTAGACCACCCAAAATGCAAAGAACCACCACCTAGTGCGACGATAGCGCGCCGAGAGCCAGCCAAAGCGTTTGGTATAATCGGTATTATCGTGGACACTTTGCTTTTCCGCATCGTTGCCAAGAATGTTCACCTTCAAGAAAGAGAAGTTTCCACCTGTAGATTTGGAAGCCACAGCTTCCTCGGAGTCACTCGAACGTTGAAGAGCAGGCGCCGTTTCATACTCACCAAACTTGACGCGGTAGAAGCAAGCATAGGCAGCGACTCCCAGCATACCAATGAAGAAGATTAGAAACACGATGACGGCAATGGCGATTGGGCCAGCTTTGCCACCCCAAGAGAATTGGAATAGACTCAATGTCATCATCATGAAGAAGGCAATAAACATTGTGCGGAGAACCACAAGGCCAAGGAAGCCCAGCCAGTGGCTCCTGAACAAAGCCAGACGATCATGCTTGATCATCTTTATTGTACTGAGACCCTCAAGGATCCATTTGAATGCCACGACTGAACCGACAATAATGGCAATGAGGATCAGAAACCAGAGAAATCCATTCATGAAAGCATTCGCGGCGGGAATACCGACCACCGAGAGCTCACCAGCAAAGCCGGACCAGTTGCCAGGAAGTGGAAGACCAGGTGTGACGGGTACACCTGCCCAGGAATACATCTTCGATCCTTCGGTATCGTTGACAGCTCTTTTATATATGTGACTCGCGATCTTCTCGCTTTTCTCAATGAAACCTTCAGAGCTCAAGGATCGTCCGTATATTTGTTGGGTTAGACCACCATTCAAATTAAGAGTAGAGGATCCTGCTCCACCCACTTGGCTGGCATTTCCGGAAACTCCAGTGAAGCTATTGAGTGAATTCATGATACTATCAGTGTGGATCATCCCCGCTGCCCAAGCAAAATTGGTCCAAAATGCTGGCAATACACTTGGCCAATCCAGCGACAAAGCCCCCGAAAAGAAG
Source organism: Hymenoscyphus repandus (assembly GCA_001414415.1). NCBI lineage: Eukaryota > Fungi > Ascomycota > Leotiomycetes > Helotiales > Helotiaceae > Hymenoscyphus > Hymenoscyphus repandus. Next base: position 66,172 of record LLCE01000128.1, read on the forward strand.
ATGGATTGGAACACTTCGAAAACCACCAAAACGGAAAGCGAATGGGCGTAATGTGTTCGGATGTGTGGCACACTGACACCGTAGATAGCCGTAGCGAATGAAGCTACTAGGGCCACCATTGTAAAAATTCCCAGAACTGATCCCACCGCTGCGGGATGCGAAAAACTAGCGCCATTACGCATGACAGCGGAGAAACAGGCGATTTGTGTCTGAGTATTATTTGAGAAGATTCGAAGAATGGCAGATCCTTCGAAATCAGGTATGACTAATGCAATTGAAGGAATCGCGGATACGTCGGAGTTGGATACGGGAATACTGGCTTGTCCCATAATCGGAACACTTGCGTTCAGTGGGCAGAGACTATAAATGTCAGTATGCGACAACCATCGATTCATATGGATGAGCAATTTACCTGGCAAAGTTTGCATTGCACGGGTTCCAGAGCATGTCAAATCGATCTTCTCCATCTGCGAAATCATTAGTATCTCCAAATTGCCGGTAAAAGTTTGTTTATTCCCACTCACAAGCATCGACAGAAATATGCACTATTGTCAACGTTAGCTCAATTTCAAGCAAATAGCAGTTCCATGGAACACATACACATTAAGGACTCATTCCTCAAGTTACTGGTTCCTGCCAGGTTGAATAGAACAGTCATATTATCGGCATAGTATGCCGCGTCGAAAGATGTCAGATTCATCAAGCTCTGTCCGCCCATGCAATCACCAAAGTCTCCTGTGTACAATGCCGGCGTCCGGTCGACAAATACTGTCTTTGTGACTCCATCTGCATTGGTTGCTTGTATCGTCGCAGGGCTTTCCGCTGCCACCGAGGGTATTATTGTATTGAGGACCGAGAGGGTGGAAACAAATGCTGCTCCCCAAGAAGCCGTATAAGGAAATCGCGCCATTGTTGCAATTGAAATTATTAATTTATTGTGAGTCGTGTCGTAGGAAATCGATCAAGGAATGGGCGATGCCCGCGGAAGGAGGAATCGAGCGTGTCAATGCTAGCGGACAAACTGAATGGAAAGGTGATCGTGGTGTGATGATGAAATATTTCCAAGTCGAAAAAGTCCTCTACTTAGCTGCCGGCACGTACCGGGAACTCTTACTGCAGGTCGTGATTCGCGAGACCGCCGAAAGTTGATCAAACGCAACAACTCGTGGCCTTTTCCCCCAGCGTTTGGACGTTTAGTCGGGTGGGCTGCTTCTGTTGCAGAGTTCGAGGGTTTCTGGAGTTCTAGTCGATCAATTGGCCGTGATGTTTCGTCGCTTGATCAATGCCCGGGGTTCCTAGGTCACTCGTATTAACTTGTACCGCGCGGGAGCGTCGGAGATTCTATGTCAGAGCCTGTGAGCGCGCCAGAAGCCATCAACCGCCGTGGATTGGTGATTGTGCAACTTGAAGCTGACTCTCAGCTCGTCGAGGATCGTGACCTTAGGACAGAGGAGGGAAGACACCGGATAAAAGAACGTGGGAGAGGAGAAACTCTCGAGATAAAGAAAAGGCAGGTTCTTGAAAAGAAGTGGAGCAAGATTTAGAGTGCGCTGGATAGCGCTCGATGTGGATATGGAAGTGACGGGATGACTTCCAGGGAAGGTGAGGCCAAGACATAATGAAGAGTGGTTGTATGGTTCACCGTATAATTAAATGGCAGGGGAGAACAGACAGTGATTGGGATGGATAGCCGAGATATCGACGAAAGACGTTTAGAGGTAACTTCTAGAGCAAGAAGCTAGTCTCAACTAGGTATTAGCCTGATTTTTAGGTAACTTTGTCTAGCCGGCCATCTCCTTTCCAAGCTCCCTCTCCTAACGCCAACGCAAATCACCATCATCGCTTGGTCCAAGAGTAATACGAAGTACAAAGCGTGATGTACTACGAATAACAAGTCTCTCATTACTTCGTCCTACAAGAGTTTGTTCATTCACTTCCAGCAACGCATGATACCATACACAACCCCCCCCCCCCACAATAAAGACCAATGGACTACGGGCAAAATATTGTTTTTGGCAGAATCCGGGGAAATGTGCAGTGGTGGAGGTGTTGATTCATGGGTTTCGACATGACAACGCATCACCATGTTCTGATTCACGACTGAATATTCAATTCCAGCTGGTTATGGGTTAATTCCCTTGCTGGAACAAATACCTCACCGACATGTTTCGATATTCTCATCTCTCTCAATTGTTCCGTGCTCTACATGTCGTTTCTCCTGCTTGCTACTGATAGGAGCTCATCTTTTTCTAACACATACGACATTTGCATACCACAAGCCATTGACTCGGGCATCACCAGTACCTTGGCCGAACACCTTACTTGATATATCCTTATTCAAAAAGGCAGTTCTGTGTCGCATTTCTCCTTGCCAAGTTCACATCGTATATTCTGAAAATTCTTGGTTATTATAAAAGTCCGACTCGGCGCTGTCAACGCCGTTGCTTATTCTATTTCCTACATTACGATTATTTCATCTGTCCCCAATATGGTAGGCAGTACGAGTACGAAGTCGTCGTAAGCCCGCGCTCGTGGGACGGAATTGTGGCCGAAGAAGGGCTGTTCTGCGCCGCAGCACACTTGTGCTTGTACGACGATGTTTCTAGCCAACCCATTTCTTCCAAAATCAATTCATTTCAGAATCTCCCAGCTAGGAAAGACTCTCGATTGCACACGAGCACAGGTCGAAAATTTAAACAAGACTTTCTTTGCCTATCAACAGTAGAGACGTGGCATGGCGACAGTTGTCGACACCTGCTTAGAACTGAGACATAGAGATCAAGATCAAGTTTCTTGAATCTTTGCTCGGAACGTGCGAAGTGTGAAGAAAACTTGTACCCGTCCCCATGCCACGACTCACTACTGGAGGCACTAATTCAGCCAAGTCGTCCTAAGCAAGTGGTCTCTTCCAGCCATTCTCCAGCCTCCCTGGGCCACACCATCTGCACCTCCGCTGCATATTTCTGCACGATGATCCTAAAGATCAGATTTGAGAAACCCCGAAGATGCCGTGGCTTTTCGAGTGCAGCGGGAAGGAAATATGTGGCGTTCGGCTGGACCTGTCCTTGGCTTGGATACATGACGACAAGCGTCTTAATGTCGACTTTCACTCCAGACAAGGCTCTGTGAGCTCATCATCATTTATTGACAACTCCCAAAATGTTTAAGGGATCATAAATGGAAATTTTGCAGGACGACCCTCCAGACAACTTCCGGATAACAGTCGGTCAGAACATATAAAGATATCCCAGCGCTAGCAAGGTTTGCACCACACTTATAATATGATCGACCGGTATTCATATGCATCGCCAGATCTTCGATCGGGCCCGTTACGCAAGCGCAGACTTTCCGCCGCAACCTTGTTATAGACCTGAAAAACGCACTAAAGAAGGACCATGTTACTAGCTTTATGGCGTTTGCATGCTTTAACTTACTCACGGAGTCTGGCTCGAGAGGAAGGTGGGGGTGCACAGTATGTGGATTTCTCGATCATTGACACGACTAGAACAGTGACAAGTCTCAAGGGACTACTGTACTTCAGTGCTATGTATCAGATTGGCCAAGGGACAAGCAGAGTTTAATATCTGGTTTTGTGGTCCTCGACTCGCGCAGCATGGTTCCTGGATTGCGACTAGCATATCGATCGCCACGGAAATTTCTTGAGAGGGATATCTGATTTTGACAGGTCACGCCAGTCTTCTGAGTTATCACCCATACTGTTATGTTTCAGATTGAGTGGACCGACCGACGCAAGAATAATTGCAGCGGGTGCAGGTAAGATGCTCCTTGACCTCTTGCAAGTTGAACTCGAGCTGCTGCACGTTGTCGAATACAGAGTAAGTTCAATCAAACATATGTTCAGTCAATCTGACTTCTAATTACAATACCTCCTTTCGAGATCTCCTTGCAGGGGCATAAAACTTAATCAGCAAAGGACATCTGGATTTATCATTAAAGTTCCGACTATCAAACTTTTTGTACGGCCCTGCGAATATAACAAGAGCATTCAGTTCAAGATCTACCCCTCCGTCAAAGGCCGCGACCATTCAAACAAACCATTAAACAATAAGAGGAGCAATAAGCTGGCATCCTGAGATCTTCTATCTATTGTGGTGAAGATATCAGAGTTTTGATATTTTGGCTCGTACTCTTCCCCAGTGGGGTGAAAACACTTAGTGCAACGGCGTTTGGCGGGGCAAGCGGGAAAGATCTCGTCTCATTGGTTTCTCCACACACAAAAGATGGCTAATGGAGAAGTCTCCAGGCAGTTTTCGTGGGCTTACATGTCAAGAATGGGATGAAATGGTGCCACATATATAAACATTGCCATCCTACCTTTTTATTAGTTTTGCTTTATTTCTGCAAAATTTCCTACTTTCTGTTGCCTAAACATACTTTCCGTTGTTGAACACGGATAAGTACAACCAAGTTTTATCGCCATGGGACACCAAATCGATAAATGGAATGTGGCTCACAGCTTAACGAAGCGTAAGCTTCTGATCGCTATCAATTGTCTGGCTGCTCTCTCAATTTTCTTCTTTGGCTATGATCAGGGAATGATGGGAGGAGTGAACAATGCAAAGGATTATATCGACTTGATGGGGTTTGGATACGTTGACTCTGAAGGCACACCAGTGGTCACAAACTCTCTCTTGCAGGGTGGAATTGTTTCAGTCTACTATCTGGGAACTCTCGTCGGTGCTTTGGTCGGTGGATGGGTTGGTGACAAGATTGGGAGGATCAAGACAATTGCTCTCGGTGCTGCATGGGCGATTTTTGGAGCTGCTCTGCAGTGTAGTGCTCAAAACCATACTTGGATGATATTCGGTAAGTGCTATGCGCTCCAATGAGACTGTGGTACAAGACTCGGGAAGCCTAATCGGGCATACCGCAATCTCTTGGCATTGTCATTGTAAAATAGGGAACCAATGCTAAAATTTCTATAGCTCGTTTGATCAATGGATGGGGAACAGGTATTCTCAATGCAATCGTCCCTGTCTGGGCAACGGAGACAGCAGAGCATACCAGTCGAGGGCAGTTCATCGCCATTGAGTTCACACTCAACATCTTTGGTGTCGTTGTAGCATACTGGCTTGAGTTGTAAGTGATTCCCCTCTACTGTCCTGTGAAATATGCTTATATTCCTCAGTGGTCTTTCCTTCATAGACGACGGCGCATCTCCAATCCGCTGGCGCTTCCCAATCGCCTTTCAGATCATCCCCCTCTTGGTCCTCTTCGGTGCAGTATGGTGGTTCCCCGAATCACCTCGCTGGCTCGTCAAAGTTGGTCGTGATGCCGAAGCACGTTTCATCCTTGGAAGGCTCCGTGGTGAGGAAGGAGATGATGTTGCGGTTGCTGAAGCGGAATTCCAAGACATCCAAAATGTTGCGGAGTTAGAAAAAGCAACGACGCATAGTAATAATTATGTTGCCATGCTTTTTGGTTGGGGAAGTGGGGATTTGCATATTGGAAGGAGGGTGCAGTTGGTTATTTGGTTGCAAATTATGCAGGAGTGGGTTGGTATTGCTGGGGTTACCATTTGTGAGTCGACGTCTCTGTGGTGAGATACCAACCTGTTTGTGCTGACCTAGTTTCCTCCAGATGCCCCAACTATCTTCCGCATCGCAGGATATTCCGCCGAGAAATCCCAATGGCTCTCCGGTCTCAACAATATTTTCTACATGGCATGCACTTCCCCTCCTTCCTGACCCCAATCCACTTCACCATTTCTTTCCTATCTCTCTTCCCGCCCCTTGACTAATCCTCACAGTTCGCAACCCTCATCTGCGTCTTCACACTTGACCGTATCGGCCGCCGCTACACCCTCTATTGGGGCTCAGTCGTCCAGGGCATCGTCATGTTCCTGGCAGGCGGCTTCTCCCGCGTTGCGATCAACGCCACCGATTCCGGCGACGCATCTCGAGCTGCATCTTTTGGCGCTGCGGCCGCGTCTATGATCTTCATCTTCACGTCTGTCTTTGGCGCTACGTGGTTAACTGTCCCGTGGTTGTATCCTGCTGAGATCTTCCCACTGGCAGTCCGTGCGAAGGGGAATGCGTGGGGTGTCGTAGGCTGGTCTATCGGCAATGGTTGGCTCGTAAGCCCCCTCACCCCTTTTTTCATCTCCCGTTTCTAACCGTATACACTAGACGCTCCTCTGCCCCGTAATGTTCAGTACCATCAACGAAAAGACCCTCTACATCTTCGGCATCTCCAACGCCATCACGCTCCCCATGGTCTGGGCGCTCTACCCGGAGTCGAATCAGAGAACATTGGAGGAGATGGATCTGCTGTTCTCAGCGCCGACGCCGTGGAATTGGGATGCGGAGAAGGAGTTTGCGAGGTTGAAGGAGGAAAATCCGGACGTGGTTAGGGCCGCGAGGGAGAGAGTTAGTGTGGTTAGTAAGACAGCAGGGGTGGATTTGAAAGAGGATGTTTGAGTCAATGGAAATTGGGGAAGAAGTGAAGAGCAGCGTGAAGAAAGAGCAGAAGGACCAGGGAAACGATTTGGGGGTATTTTGAAGGGAATATATACAACGGGGTTGAGTTATTGAATACCGATACACCCATGAGCAGGAGAGACGGATGAGGTTAACTTGGGACTTTTTGGTACCCCAGCGACAGAATTAAGACTGTACATAATTAAGGAGGTGAAAATCAAGACAAGGGGGGTGGGGGGGTAATTTGATACTACACAATGCATTCACGGCACCTTCCTCCCACAATTTCAACTTCAGCTAATCTATAGCAAGTAAATATCAGAGAAACCACCAGATATATACACATATTCTAGAGTCCCTACTATCAGTTCTGAACTCACATGCATCACCTGAATGATGTTCTGTGCATACTATGAGCAAGGTAGTATTCTCAAAACGTAGAAGGCGTTGCTGCCAAGCCCCTCGAATCCACATTTCCAACTCGCGCGCTCGCTTAGTATGGCTTACGCATAAAACAGGTTTATCGCTCGAGTCTTGCGATGTGCAACAAAATGGGGTTTTTTGAAGGCGAAAAGCAGGGTTTGGGGGGGGGGGTTCTGCTGTGGATTTTGATTAAGCATGAGTTTCGGGGTAAGGTTTAAGGGGGTGTTTATTGATTCCCCACAGTGAGTTCTTGAAATAGTACGTGGATTAGTAGGACGTTTCTACGTAACCCCTGTTCCTGCAACACTAACTTCCTAGAAAACAAGTTTCTCCCAGTCGCGAAATGCAACAAATCCCTTCCCTACCCTCCCACGTTATCAATCTTATAACAAGGAAATTAAGATTGAAAGGAGCTCTGATAAACTTCTGTTCTACTTATCTCGCATCTTGCAGATCATGACAGGGGTTGAGTAGATCCCGCTGCCAAGAATTCATGGAGCTTGTCTTGATGACCGCGAAAACAGGTTTGTGAAGGGTGCGAGGTGCAACAAAAGGTCTTTGTTTGGGGTGGATGGAGTGGTGTGATGTTTCTGGGACTGTTAAATTGCATAGGGGTATCGTAGAATTTGAGGAGGGATGGTTGTAAGTTGGGTTATTGTTCCCGGTTTTGGAGAGCTTGGTTCAACTCGGCGCGCTCTGTTGCTGGAAACTTTGTTTGCCATTGCTCTTAACAAACCAGGAGTTAGTGGATAAATGTTTGCTTATGTTACGTGTCGCAAATAATAGGGGAGCATACTTCGACTGCCACGACTACAATACTGTGCATTGGCAGAATTATTTCCAGGTCTGAGACAAGTAATCTAGTTTCTCGTGGCCTTTGTGGAACGAACGGTGACTTCTCTGTTTTGTGTGGAGTCTTAGTTACCATGTGTTATGAATCACGTTCGTGAATATAGTGTGCACTATTATCGAGAGTCTGTTTGCTATTAACTTTCTATTGTCTATTTTTAGAGATTCGGATGAAAGAGACTGCGGATTTGAGGTTTGCACTCAGCTTCTCGGGGTATTGCTTCTCTTAGAATCTGATATACAAGAATACAAAGGTGTCGTAGGCAACCCATCGATCAATGATTCTTGACTGGATGGCCATTTAGGCTGCTATTAGACTTTTCAGGGGTCACTGGGGGTTCTTAAGTGAGGAGCTAACAATAGCTCCCATACAGAGCCAGAAATACTCCATAGAAGTGCAAACCATACATACTTCGTTGATTGGCTGGTTTCTTGCAGCTTTTGCTTACACGTGTCGACTTTATGTATTTACTTCAATTGCTAGTTGACTGTATGTGCCTTTGCAATTTTTGAATATAATATTGAGGTTAAGTTTGTATTAATTTTGGTATCAACAAGAGTGATATAGGGGTGGCAGAGGACATCGATCAACACCACCTCTACACTAGCCAAAACAATCGTGTGGAAATTAATAAATTATCTGATATAAGGCATGATATGTTTCGGGTAGTTGAATAATGAATTCCAACTTTCAGGGGAGATGATGCATGTGATTGCAAATTAGAAAGACAAAATTAACAACTATTACTTGATCGAATGAGGTTGTAGGCCGAGAGAAATGAAGGAGGCGCTTTAGTATATGTGGACAAATAATAAGAATCTGAAACATTGTGTCATTCTTTCAACGTGAAGCACAGAATATGCAAACACTTGACACCTGTGTTTGTGTTGTTCAAATATGCAATTAGCTAGTCCCGGATCTACGTTAGAGATATGGAACATTATCGAAAGTGTGCAAATATCTAAATAAAGACTGAATTTTTGCTTGTTTTTGGTAATACTTCGATCTCGGACAAGTTCTGACTCAGAATTTGACAACACCAAAATCGCCATCCATGATAGCAACAAATTCAAGCGAATCTCCACAAGAGCCTTTTGAGTATGGAAATCTTACGGTGCACTTCAATGGCTTTCCAACCGCTGCTAGGTGGAGACTTAGTTTGGTGTTGATCGTGATATTGTCAATTCCAAAATCAGCGCTTCGATGACTTAACAGAACCTTCATTGTACAGTATCGCACAGCGATAATCATACGCCACCAAATAGCCTCAAACTAGAACTAGAGGATTAAGATGAGCGTCTCCAGCAATATTCAGACAACTACAACGCTCTTGTTTCCCTCCACTACTTTTGGAAGCTGTGAGCATTACACTGACGGCGCTCTCCCACCAGTACACCTTGGCGAATTACAGAAGAAAAGGTACCGAATTATGCTCAAGTTTGGTCATGAATCATACTCGACAATATGGTTGGCCGTTAATCTGCATTGGTACGGGAGAAAGCATATTGCCCTTAAACTTCTTCAGGCTGGACAACAGCATGAGGGAGCTGTACTTGAGTGGGGAGGAGGTAGATGGACATGTGATGGAAATGCTAGATTCATTCGTCATAAGACGACTCATCCCACTTGATATACAGAATCATCTCGACCATTTTCATCATTAGATTCGTCACACCGATCGACAACTTCATTAGAACGATGATTCCAACCCCGGCTATAAAATATCACTGTGAAAAATTCCTCTAGAATGGAGTAGGGCCGGACCAAGAACGAGATGGCAAAGAAGTGGTTGGACTTTGTGATTTTGTCCCTCAATCAAAGGGGTCACTATCACGAATAGACAAAGCTAACATCTTCTTTGGCAGTTCATGGGGTTTGTTCGAATTTTTCTGAACCACTTCAGCATGTTACCCGTCGTTTCTTTCTATATCAACAGCCTAACATGAGGAGTATCACCTACATAAGGTGATACACATGATTGGTCCTATATTGCCCCAGTGGCCAATACCTCCAATCGACAACAACCAAGAGATAAAGGATGAGGTTCTTTGTAAGATTAACCTTGTTTGTGGCATCAAAAGCAGGACTAGGAGCTGTCCAAGACTGACTCCTACGGGATAGTCAACAGTGTTTTCGCAGAGAACTTGTGGAACTGTAATTGACGAGACAGAAACTATTTTGAGTAGAAGACTCCAAGGCATTTTTATAGGGGTTATTAAGGGGTGTTGAAGCATGTTATAGTGTTCAAGACTTCAAGCAGCTGTTTTCTTTTTGGCTGTTTAAGACTCAGAAAGAGACAAATACTACACAGCATATGTAGACTCCCAAGGTATATGTGAAAAACAACATTCAAAGTATTCAGTCGTAATTACAAGCATGGAGAGGCGTTTTCGCTAGAGATTATGCTGATGGGCGTACTCAATTTCAACCAACAAGCGTGATTACAAAACGAAGGCCTTCACCCTGTAAATATACAGTCAGAATCAGTGTTTCAACCCTAGGGAAGGATCAAAACCCATAACTACAACAATAATTGTTGAGGTAACATTCAAATGATTAGCCGCTTACGAACTATGAACTTCTATTGGTGGTTACATGCCGAATTCAGGATCAAAGTGTTAGTCGAGGTCGTATATCGCACCCATCGCCCCCAACCATCACAGATATTCCTCTGTCAGGATCTCATACAAGCACCTCATAGAATATTATGAGCTCAATAAAGTTGTCAGCTTGACAAGCTTTTGCACAAGCACATCGTACAAGCTTATGAGCTAAGTAAAAGTTGTCAAGGCAGAATTGGGACCGAAGGGAAAACAGAGGTGTGCCAACAATATTCTTTGTGTGCAGTAACCCTGTGGTTTTATTGCGCATAAATGAGGTTGACGAGCATATGAAGTTCATTTGTATTCCGAATTATAAAATGTGTATTTAATAAAGCGTAGATGCCCTTCTTCTTTCAGTGGAGGATAGGTCAATCTTGCACACTTTCTCGCTATTACCAACCTCTTTTAGAAGAAATGCTATCTTTCAATATATTCGCTGCTTGTGGAGTTCTCCTAGCCTGCGTCTAACCATTACATGCAGGAATTCTTCCCGTCTCTCCTCGAGACCCAATCAAAGCCAGAGATCTTCCTCCACCAAAATGGAGCATTTCACCAGACGTCAATACAGCAGAGCTAGGAGATCCTAACCACTGGGACTGGGTTGAAAGACTCACCAATGTTTCAAAGGGTATATCTGCAACTTTTGGGGACCAAAAGCTCTCGATCACTTCAGATATACATATCGCCGACGACCGTTCTTCGAGATTAAATCGTCTAAATATGATATTTCCTGGTATCTTTTGGGATAAGGCATATCCCGATGATCAATCCCAATCCTACACTTTTGAACAGCTCAATATTCTAGAGATGGCCACTCGGAGTGCCGTTCGAATGTCTCGCTATGATCCGTCGAATACGGATGATGCCGCGTTCAACAGGTACTTCGTTACTGATGCCAGAGTATCGGGCCGGTGGTCGAATGGTAACAATCGAGGACACTACTTAAATGTAATAAGTAAGTCCACTTTTTCAGATTGATCACGTAGCGCTGGCTGACTTATGTTCAAGATAATTTAAAACAGGTTGGAAGCTTCCCGATCAAAGGGAATGAAAAAAACGTATGTTGCAGAAATATCGAGTTGCATACTTGTGTGGTACAATTCCGGAAGCACGAGATAAGTGTAATGATGCAGCAGGACCTACCAAAGTGTAAGTTTCATTTTCTTTGGCCACCTGAAAGCTCTGATGTAATCTGTTCTTACTGCTTTTACCGCCATCTAGGCTTGCGCACACGTCAGTCGGCGAACCGTATGGCCTGTCCCCATTTGGGACAGTAATTATGTTCTGTCCCTCCTTTTTTAAGCTTCGCTTCACAGACTTGATCACCTCCGGACCTAAAAAAGAGCCTAAGGATCTTGGAGATCCCGACCTCCTCACGTTTGAGCAGATGATATTACACGAATATATGCACTGCTGGCGGCCAATGGGGATGTCACGAAACGGTAAGAGCAGTAAAGTTATCCACTTGCGAAACAAAGCCATTAATCAGTAGTACAGTCAGAGATATTGACATAGATAACCCCGAAAAAGCTGTTTACGGCTCCTCAAGATGCCACGATCGTGCGTGGTTAAACGTGCACTCAAGTGGCAATCCAAATGTAGAGATTGCGTACAATGGTTAGTCATGACCGTCTCCACTCACCCTGCCGATTTTCCATTTTGCAATGCACAGAGCTAATATAGACTAGCTGATAATTACGCCTGGGCCTGGCAAAACCGAGAATTTGAACGGGTCTGGAATTGGAATGATGATGGTACTACATCTATAGGCGTAGATTCAGACAAGCCCATCTATTCCGCATCAGATATCTCTGCCGACCTTACGGCACCTGTGGATGGATCTATCAACTGCTCTGGAGAAGGAAAGGACATTTCTTGCAGTTACGTGGGAATGGACTACAATGATTATCTACTCGACACAGGGACGAAATGCGATTGTTTTGGGACAATTTGCAAGTACAACTCTCCTGCATGCTGTGCTAATATGACTTGTGGGAATTGCGAAGATATCAAGAAAGTGGCAACGGATTCGACAGATGTACCTGCATGCTGCGCCATGAATACCTGTTTGTGGGCGTTAGGGAACAATGTAAATGGGCCTATTAGCTCTGAATAGGTTGTTGGACGAGATGAAGTGTGATATGTTGTCTACGGTTGCTATATAGTTCTGGCGTCTGAGAAGCCAAACGTACTGGGAGGACATGTGGGAGAAATCCATCGAGCGCGGGATCTCACCACCTTTAGCATTAAATGAACAGACTATTACTTCAGGGACTACGAAATGGCAAAAATGACGTGCTCTCGAAACGCTCTCTGCATTCAAATTCTGACCTTGCTGTTTGCTTTACCCTCTTGGTAGGCATCCCCATTCAATAGTATTGCCGGGATGTTTCTCACACCCGCTTACAGTATAGCTATAGCAATTTACTTTAAGCTTTGGAGCTCGACTCAGAGGTTGTAGTAGTGAGAATCTTAAACCTCAACCGTGAAAATGAGCGCCTGTTCGGCTAAACCCCCTTGAAATTCATGTCCAGGGAGGTTTCAAGAAAGCTCAAGCTGAGTGTCAAATTCTATGGCTCTATATATCAAACATACAGTCAGCTTACACATAATTTATTCAGCAGTGTCAAGGGGAGGACGCTTGAAATTAATCCCCAGTTTAGGGTTCACAGCAACTTGTGGAGCTTGAAGCACAATGCCATTTTTGCCGCCTAAGATCTTCTGGTTTCCTTTCTTTTCGTAATTTATGTTTTTCAAGTCGTATTTTACTTGACGACTTGCGTTATCCATCCCTCTTAGTTGGCTTCTGAGATTACAACCCCTTACCAGCGGCCCTCGCTCCTTAATACTGCTATTCTAGCAAATATTTGGCCACAGCACGACTCTTTTTGCACCTGAATCGTAGATCTACGGAATTTTTCTCGTTCATCTCTCATCTGGGGGCACGTGAGAGAAATACTCTTGCAAGGATTACAAGCCAAAGGGAGTCAGTCTCGCTATCGATATCCTGAGACGCTACAGCTTGGTCGCGGTGACTTCACAACCATCCCCGCACTTGGGACAAAAGGGTCGGATAACGAACGATCCAGTAACGTTCTGCAAAGGAATGGCGGGTGGAAAATGGGTTTAACGTGCTGTAGCTTACATTTTCTCTTCGTCGACTTTTATTCTGCCCTTTGTGGCATCTTGCGTGTCGTATTGCCCATCCACGAAAACTACATCGGTAGTGGCCTCCCAAGGACTTATGACAGAGGGAGACTCTTATGGATACCTCTCGCTGAAAAAATCCAAAGACTACTTTGCAACCTGCACCTCAAGGTTAGCTCATCCTCTCATGCTCCCGATCCACCGATTGAACATGATCACTTCCCAAGGATCAAGAGAATGTGAAGAGTTCCACGGCTACTTGGTAGCTGTCGAGAGAAAAACGGGCCATGACCAATGGAACACGCCAGATGGTAATCTCGATCCTTTTAAAATCAATTTCGGGGAGGTTTCCGGTGAACTTCACTTTCTTGGGATTTGCATCCAAGATGAGTTGGGTACATTGCAATCTCGAATCTTGCAATTAGATCAGGTCCGATCCTCTCTTCTAGACCTCGAGCAACAAGGAGGAACTTCTCAAGATTCTCGAATGAAGGGGATCTCAGACCTATTGAGGTCAGAAGTAAAAATCATGGCAGCTATCACGAAGACAAATATTGCGCACTGCAATATGCTCGGAGGTCAAGTGCAAATACAACTTCAAGTAGTCTACAACTATATGGCACAAAGAGACAACAGATTGAACCTCGAGGTAGCGAGAGATTCTAAAGCAGTTGCATTGGCATATAAGAGAGACAGCTCTTCAATGAAGACGATTGCTGTTTTGACGATGGTATTCTTGCCTGCTACATTTGTTTCCGTAAGTCCTATCACTCTATCTCCACAGTTCTAAAACCAGCTTATCAAATACTGACAGGCACACAATCGTTTCTCGCAATGCCATTCTTCAACATTCCAGAGACCCAGTCATCACCAAGCCTCCAGGTTCATCGTCAATTCTGGATGTACTGGATTATCACAATCCCTATTAACCTTGCCGTACTTGGTGTATGGTTTGTCTGGATGTGGTTCAAGACAAGACGTCATGATCGTGAAGATGTAGGAGCTGGATTGAACCTCGACAGTGGAAGCAAGACGATGGAGAAGTGGAAGAAGATGATGGGACTTTGGAAGGTAGAGAAGGAAGTCAAAGAGGAGTGATGAATGTCAACATGGTTCTTTAGACAATCTGAAAACTTATCTCAACAAACAGTCAACAAGATACGCGCAATTAATCTGTTTGGGGAACTCTTGGATTCTTAAATATAACAATTCTACCAAAGATACAAACCTGTTCAGAGCAAGAGCTCAGATTGTTTGATACAAGAACTTAAACCACCAAACTTGCCAAAGGTGGCAAGATGGCGAGGGAGCAGCAACTTCAACTGCAGAATAATCCAGGCCAGCGAAGAAAGGGTATTAACAACGAATATCCGCATCACTTTCCCACTAAATAACAACCATATCCTCTTGCATATTCGAAGATAGGCTGGTGGTCTCAGCTAGCAATCGAACTCCATGCACAACATGTACAGGAATCGAGACCACCTCTTATTGGGCAAGCAGACTCCATGTATTGAGATGGGAAGGTAGAATTAACTCGGCATAAGAATCAACAACACTTCGCCAAACGACAACAGAGTCATGTCATTCACTCGATACAACTCATGTAACTCACCTTCGATAGAGTGAAGACTTTCTTTGACACTCATATGGATTAAACTTTATCTAGTCCAGTAGCGTACGTGGACACTATCAGCCGTCATCCCGACCTCCTATTGGACCGATTCGATCTTGCCCTCTACTGGGTTCGCGTCGTCAACCTCAATCACCTCCAGCTGGCAATTTATGGGATTGTAAGGCGTAACAGTGGCTTAAAATCTTCCTCCGCAACGACCATGTTGAGAAATCTTGGGATTTGTTCCCTTCTACTATCTTGAGTTGGACAACGGTGAAGCCAGAAAATCACATGAGACTATGGATTAAAATATGGACAATGTCTTCAAATCGATTCATGCATTCATGGCGTTCTATAAAACAAGCTTTCTGTCTCTATAAAACATCGAGGATTTAACGTCCATTCTCGGATCAATTCAAACCATAACTCCTTAAATCATCGTTCTGGCGCACAATATATATTGTCCTTGCATGCCAACCACTAGATTGTGATATGCGGCTTAAAATATAAGGCTCTTTTGAATATGCACGCAAGTCGTGGGAGACTTCCAGATCCTGCCCCGAATCCATGTCATCTCACAAGCGAGTTTGTGAAAAGGGGGCCTCGTGGAGAAATTTAGCCCAAATGACAAGACTTTTCACTGATATGTTCAAAATGGTGCCCCATTCACGACTTTTCCTGCACCTCTTCTTTCTTTCTCCCTCCTGTATTCTTCTGGGTCAAAATCACTGTCACTTCCACTTCCAGCATCTCCATCATCCACAATATCCGCGAGGTCCGCATCATCAACAATGTAATCTCCGGCGCCCATTCCCACATCAATGGCATCAGTCAGCAGTCGCTTGCTTTCCGTGTCACTAGGGTCGCATAGTTGTGCTGGGGTAAGGCCGCCTTTGTTTCGAATACGAGCATCCGAGCCAGCTTCGAGCATCATACCGAGAAGTGAAGAAGCAAATTCGGAGTTATGGGAAGAGAGAGGATGTGGAAGAGAGTTGATGTATCGAATTGCGGAGTGGAGAGGTGTATCGCCTTCGCGTTTAGAGATTGGGTCGCATTCAAAGCCTTCTTGGTCGAGTAGCATATCAATTACTTCATCTGTGACATGGTATTAGCAGAAATATTTGGGTAGTGACATGGTACTCGTACAATTTCCTCGCAATGCTGCCTCGTGGTATAGATAGTTTCCAAGCACGGTCTTTGTTTCATTCAACAGAACCGCGACCTTTTCTTCGTCGCCAACGTTTGTTATAATTTCTTGGAGGAGATCTGTGTTGCCCCGGCGGCAGGCCTCGACAAGCTGTTCGGCAGGAGTTGCGCCCTGTTATATCTGTAAGAATGCTTTCCATATCCATATTCCTGTTCGCCATCTACCTCGATATCCTCTTCCTGGTCCTTTCCCTTTTCTCGTGGATCCGCCATATTATCAGAGATAACCCAAGAAGTTCGATAAAGTGGAAGGGAATCGGTGTCTAAGCAAAGGCTATAAGACCTGTGTATAGCACGACAAATTACTATTTGTGTTCTGAAAACTAGGTATGGATTGAAGACCATGGTGGGGTAACTGACCGGTATTTCTGAGCCCCTCAATTTACAAGACGCAGTGTTGCAAAGAAAAGAATGAAGTTGTCGTACTTGTGCGCCTAGGTAGAGGATTTTAGGAAACCAATCTTATGAAAGAAGTTGTATGTCAAAGCATAAGCGTTGTGGGATTCAGAAGGCGCTTTCAACTGTTTGATATCCCAGCTCGGCGGCGGGCGCGTGCTTCCACCAAGCCCCCAAGAATACGCGGCTGGCCAATCGCGGTTAGCGCGTACCACATCGGCCATTATTAACGCCGATGGAAATATATTTTTGGATGCCATAGAGTCACGAAGCTGTTACTTTGCGACAATTTACCTCACTCCCTGCCAACCCAATCTGAGGACCTCTAAAGACGGTTTTACGATGCTCGTCTGTAAGTGCTACTTTCCAGACTAGAAACACAACCGCAATATGGCTCCAACTTCGTCAGAAGCTGTTTCTAACCCCACCATCGCCAGTCTGCCCCTCCTGCTCCAATGTCCTCTCCGTCTCAACCGTCCTCGATTCCTCCACCAATGACCCAGATGAAGTCGGCAAGAACCGCCTCGAATGCAAAACCTGCCCTTATCAATTCGTCCTGACGAAGAAATTCTTCGAGCGCAAGTTCATCAAGACGGAGAAGAAAGACGATGTGTTTGGTGGTCCTGATGCGTGGGATAACACGGACAAGATAAGGATACAGTGTCCCAATGGGAGTTGCGAAGGCATGGAGGCGGCTTTCTTTTCAGTACAGATTAGGAGTGCAGATGAGCCGTCAACGAATTTTTTTAGGGTGAGTAGCTTTGTGATGTTAGTTAGAATTAAGCTAATTTTTTATGCAGTGTATGAAATGTGAACATCGGTGGAGGAGTGAGTAAGATCAGGAGCTGGTATATCTGTGGAGGCAATCAGAGGAGATACACAATTGGAGATATTAGTCCATATGAAGGGGAAATTGTCATTTTAGCATGGCGTCTGGGAGTCCTACTACATCACCAAAGTCGAGAATGCGAGGGTAGGGAGGTACAAACAATTTTACTTTCCTTACACCAATTGAATGTTCTCCAACTTCGATTTCCTCTCAAAGTCCCCATAAACTCCTGGTATCATCCAACCCTCTGATTAGACCCTTTTCACCCCAACCCAAATAACGCCATTTCCCGTATACACAGAAACCCATACCCTGTTCCATGAATCCCCATCTCCTCCACTAGCTATTAGGCCACTCCATTGCACTCTTCGCGCCACTCTCCATGAGCATCGCCATCATATCCGGATCAATAATGTCCCTCCTAAACCTCTCCTGCTGCAATAGTTCCAGGCTCTTCAAGGTCGGCCCTGGATAGGTCAGGTACTTCAGATATGGCGGGTGCGTCCAATATTGCAGGTAGGCGAGGTATGCAACGAATGCTGGATTCTCGAAATATTTAAGCGCTGCAAGGTGGTTGAGGTAGAGGGGAGAGGCGAGAGATTGTACAAACTGGATGTGGATTGAGTTAGCTAGCGTAAAGGTGAGATGTAGTTGGGATGTACCTCGAGCTCGATTTCGAAGCGTGTAAAGCCGCCGTATTTGGGTTCTTCTGGGATGGGAGGGGGTGTTTGTTTGGTCGCCATTTCTCAAATTTTACGTGTTTGGGTTACAGGAGCTGAGGAGTCCTAACGACCTTCTCTAGTGAGTTTCGAACTCTCCTTTTCCGTGCAAGAGCAGATCTGTTCAAACTGTATTGTATCGTGGTGCTCTCGGCTGTCTTTGATGAACACTAGCTTGTAGGTCGGCCAATTTTAGCCTTGAAATCGAGGTTAGAAAATTGCTTAGCATATAAATGATCGCCCGCGCTAGACCTCGAAAAGGGGCAATTATGCGCTTTCAACAGCTTTCGCTTCAACTTTTTGGGTCTCCATCGAAGTTTTACTACGTGTTTTGAGCCATCGAACTCACAATATCTCACTCTCACGATGAAATGCCTGGAGAAATGATGTGAAGGTCGAGTAGAGCATTCCTAGTTATGAAAGCTTTGTTGCTTTGTGATTGATTTATTCGTACATGCAGGACAAGTAGGATAGGCTAGTGAGGCAACATAAGATATAGCATTATACAGCTTCCTACCTTCAACTCTTTCCTGATATACCTATATCGATTCGTCTCCATTTCAGGAGGGACAACTTCTCGCCTGCAATGGCTGCATCCAATTCGCCGACACTCGGCGAATCCTCAACTACCTCTGGCACGCCGCCATTACTATTACCATCATCACAGCATAGTACATTGGCGGAGACGCCTCGATTCGAATTATTCGTGAAACTCCCGCAAGAGCTTCGAGCTTTGATATGGAAGGCCGCATTACCAGGCCCTCGAGTATTTCGTCTCTGGACAAAGTTCGATCGTTCGAGATTGAGGAGTAAAACTTGGAGAGCAATAGCCCCTTTCCCGACCATCAACATTCTGCTTATAAACCGCGAGACATTTCACTTTGTTCGCAGCATGTACACGGCCACTTCCATCCAGGTGTTCGAAGGGCTAGGGCCCGATGTACCCAGCCCAACCCGCTTGTCCGCGAACTTCGCATGCGATATCTTCAGACTAGAATGGCGACCACTTAGTATCCTTCTTTATCAGAGGAACCACCTAGGTCTAGATGCTCTTCCGTCTTGGACACGACACGTGCGGCTCCTTGCTCTGAACATTCTTAGGCGTGCTGAGTATGGGTTCGGATTCAAGAAGTTCGCGGACCCGGATTATGTTGGGCATACAGCTGTTCGCATCTGCATAATGCAGGAATTATTTCCTGCACTAGAACAACTCGACTTGATGGTGAGTTGTATGAGTGACGAGTTCAGCGGTGAGCCGATGCTCGTGGATCTACCGAATGAGTGTGAGGATGAGATAGAGAAACGAGGGCAGGAGCTGCTCCTCCATTGCCTCGCTGATGTAATAGAGGATGTTACTGCTAGGGCGAGCGGTGGGAAATTGCCTTCGATGAAGTTTAGAGTTTTGGTCCGTGGTGATAACATGGAGGATCGCGAGTCTGGTATGACAGAGTTTCGGCGACGTTGTCATGATGGTGGGAAGTCACTTTTACCCGCCACGGAACTCAGCCTTGGGCGTATGCCGAGCTGGTTATACAAGTATGAAAGAGAGCAGGCAATTCGATATCCACCGAGTTACTTAAAACTGGGCTGTAGAGAGACGAGATGAATCTTCGACCAAGAGGACCAAAGACAGAACGGCATCCGAACAGTCGATCACTATTAACACGACGATGTCAAAAGTGTTGCACTAGAGAAAGCCGATTAGACTCGATATGGATTGAATCTCAGCCTTAATCATCTAGAACCCTTTGTCTTCAAACTTCAATCAGAGCTGTTCGCTGTTAGATCTGGGAATTATACTCCTTCGATGAAATGTTCTCTGAGACACTCTAATTGGTCGATCAAGAGCAGGGATGTGACCGTCTGTTCTGTAATTAAGGTACCATTCTTCTAAATATCATACAAAAGACAGCAGACATCAGTGTCTCACAATATGTTCTGAATTTCCCTTTGCTATTCGCTTCACGTCAAGTGGAATACTGTATCAAATACACCGTGCTATCTCTCGAATCCCAAAGTACCCTGTTGTATTTATATATGCTCCTCCAGTGATTCACTATCATACTCACAATGAGGACTCCTTTCCCTACCAATAATACACGCCAATTTCCTATATAATTCCTCTATTACAAGAATATTTCGCTCCCTATTCACGACCCCACAAGAAGAAACCCCACACAACACATATGATTTCGTCATCCACCTCTTTATAATCATCTTACAACCACTGATAAACTTTACATCACTACACACTGCCCCGCCTGTCCCATGAGTCATTCTACAGATATTCACTCGACCACCCTAACCCACTCAAAAACCCGACAACAACCTCCTCGTCCTCAATGACAATCTCTTTCCTTTCCACAATCCGATTACCCCATACTTTCCCTGATCCAGGTCTCCCCGCCTCTTTAATCATAATGAACTGAAGATCGTCCCACCAATTCGCTGTTACTTGTCATCGGCTATGACTATATAACGGGGTCTTGACATATGCTCGCCTTTCCGATAATCTAACACTCGTCATTCTCATCGTGGTTTTATATCTACATCAGCTTATCAAAAAGCACACAGAAATCCCTCATATCTGTACCATCGGATTATTAGGTGAGAGCAACCGATTCATCCTCCCAGATTAGTTGAAAAATGCCGGTGATTCATAACCTAGTTAACTTAGTGCTAGCAAATCCACACTGTCATGATTACAAACTAGTAGTATGAGTATTGGGCGTAATTGGATTTTATACTATTCTGCTACAAAGTCAATTTAGGAAAATTTAATAGGAGGAAATAGAATTTAAGCCATGGGTTAAGCTAGATCTAGATTTGATTTAAATGAATTAGATTAGTCTTCCTGACAGGGTATAGATTGGATTAAACCAACTTCAAAATCTAACGTAGTTCGAGGAAAATGCCTTATTTCAATCCGATTAAATCCGTGAATTGGATTAAATGTGAACCAGATTTAAACAATACAAGCATTCTTTTCTCGCGCTAGTGTAAGCTCTTACTAGATTCTAGTAAACAAAAACAAGTTGGTTTAAAATCAAGCTCAACATCAAACTCCAACTTTATACTCAATTCTTCCTAGATACCAACTTCCTCTTCAAAACGCGTGAATGCTTCTTTTCCCCGTCTATCCAACATCTCTGAACTCGACAGCACCTAAACCCTCGATAGCAAAACCCCTCCCCTAGATCCAGAATCCCATTTCCACGTCCCAATTTTCCACCAACCCTCCTTCTTCCAACCTCCGCACATTTTCTCCTTTGCACTTCTCCACCAAAGCACTTAACAATCAAGCATCAATGAATCACCATGGAAAACTCCACTCTGTACCTTTCTGCACATAGTGGTCTATGCCATGACTACCCCAGCTTTATATCCCCTGGTAGTAGATAGGAGAAAAGTGCAGTCTTGTGAATCAGTGTTGTGAATATGAAGCCAGAAGGGAACCCTATAATTCCGACGGGGCTTCTTGATTTGGATGGATGTGTACAAGGAAGGTCAAGAACTCTTTTGAAAAGGAAGAAATTCTGGGAGAAGAACGATGGGAGTGTTGACTACGAGGGCTGTAATAATTGTAGGTCTACGGAGAGTAGATACTAACTCTTGTGGTATCAAGCTATCAACCTCGACCAAATCGCCTGCCAAATCGAACGTATCAAAGCTCATCGTAAATTTATCGCCCATACTTTCTCACATCACACTAAACATCACAACCACAACTTCCGTTTCTCATATCACCATCCACATGCCCCCCATACTACTTCCCTCGCTTACATCTCAACCTTCCCAAAGCAACTATCCGGCAAATCCTCCCTCCTCATAATCCCCAACTCCACAACATCAGCCCAAAAGAAGTGCGCGCGGTCTTGTGCGTAGGCAAGGTAATCGAACTCATCTTCTTCCTCCTCCTCACCTGCATCTTGCTCGCCATCAACGCTTGCAACACTATCGAAACTTACACTTCTCTCCAGATCTTCTTGCTCGGGTACTTTCACTTCCTCGGTATTGACTGCTTCAGGTTTCTTGTCAGATGATGATAACGAGCTCTTGATGCCATCCTTGACATCGTGGACGAAATCTCGGATTGCAGTACGAGAAGACGTATGTCCCTGGTCTTCCGTCACAGTTGAAGGACTAGAAGCTCCTTCATCCCTGTTTTTCTTTTCATCGAGCTCTGGTACTTTAGCTTGCACGATACCCCATGCAACCCATTGAGCAGAATTTGCAAGTCGCCAGATGCGCGTCTCGTCAAGGAGGTGGGCAACTTGTCTCTCGATCTCAGCCTCCCGCTTTTTTTCCTCTTCTACGAAGTAGGCACTGTCTTCAAGCTTCAAATTCAAGGAGGATGAACTGCCAAGACTGCTTCCTGGACGAGGGAAATATGGCGATACATTCTCGTCATTAAGGCCCTTGATGCTAGTGCTACTACCTCCAGGTGCACGGGAATCGAGTAGGAATTCATTCACACCACCGCGCATACCAGAAGTAGTACTGTCCATAGGAAGTAACTTCGGGGTCGCAGAAGCACGAGGATTGAACTGCGGGCGATGATTAACATACGAACGTATGAAGTTGCATTGCTGCTCAAGAGTTGGATATCGGTCTGTAGTGCATGCCCATGGTTTCATGGGATCGTGATAGTTATAACACCATTCTGTGAAGTGGTTCGCGAATTCGAGTCCGGGAGTGTTGGCTGAGGCATACTCAAAATCAATGACTATCAATTGTTTATGATGGTTCGCGGGCAGTAATAGTGGTGATGGTGGTGGGGCCGAGCCATCTGAAGATGCGGTTGGCGGTTGTGGCGGGATCATGCGCAGGATGTTGCCATATTGCGTCTGTATTTCGTCAGTATTTCAACCCCCAACTTCAGACAGGGGGACATACATCATTATGGGCAAATACTAAACGACTCTCCACACCACCTTTTTTTTTGTAGTATGCATCTAACCACTTGCGATACTTGTCCAGCGCGCCCTTAAACACCCTCCACTCAACCCCACAAACCAAACCTCTTTCTCTCCACCCCTCTCCCTTGCCTGCTCTCTTGCTCAAGATCTCCTCATCAAGATATGTAATGACTTCTTCGCAACGATCAACCCATTTATCCCAATTGCGCCAAACAAATGGTCCCTCTTCGCGCTCGCGATCAAGAAGATCAATACCCTCATGCAACTCTCGCATACGTTTAGCGATCTGCTTGCTCGTGTCTTTGACTCTCAAATCCTCCGCCTTCAGTGTCGTAGCATCGAAGTACTCCTCGAATCGTCCATTGGTAAATGTACCAAGCATTCTTGGACCGATCTTCTTGCGTGCCAACCGCTTCAAGATACCCAACTCATTCTCGCGATCGATCAAATGCTCGACTTGAGGACCGTAGATACGTAGCAAGAGCTTTGGAGGTGGTTTCGGGTTATGAGGCTTTCCGTTTGAGCTGGTAGACTGCGGAAGTTCCTTCGGCGGTGACACGACATAAACGGCATTCGTCAAAGCACCGCTTAATCGCTGGACTTCGATCTCCCCTCCTCTTTCGAGAGGAACGCGTCGCCAACCCTTCAATCGCAACGTATGTGCCAACCTCACAATCTCACTCTTGAACTGGAGCCAGTATTTTCGTTCCTTCTCGGCGCGTTTCGAAGTACCCAGTGTGACGGTGCTATCGCTCGATTCAACACTCGTTCCACCACCTGGATAGCTGATTGTCTTGCTATTGTCCAACACCACATCGCAAGATGGCACGACCACATCACCATCCTGATACTCCGTGTCCGAACTCTGACCGCCGAGTTTTCGCAAAGATGCTCTGCGTCGTCCCAGCACGCTCGGTCGTCTCGATACGATTGTTGGAGAATGTGCGCCCATTGATAGACCATCCATTCCAAAAGAGCTCATATTGTCCTCGATGATCCGTTGCAAACGATCCAGAGAGATCGCGCTGGAATCTGAGCTCATGCTTGATGTTCGAGGACGCGACATCGAACTGGTACTGCTTTCGCCCGCCGCGCCTTCCTGGTTGACACTCACAGCAGACTCCGCTTTCTCTCCACGCTTCTTCTTGTGTCTGCGCGCTTTCTTTGCTTTCTCTGTCTCCAACCAACCAAAAATATCGGATAGGAGCTTCTCAGTAGGATGGTGTGTATGTTCGTGTCGATCTTTGTGGTGGTGATGGTGTTTTCGCTCGTCCCCGCTGCTAGGATACCCATTGGCAACTCCTCTCGGTGAACTATCCGACTCTTCGACACTACTTTGGCTAACAAGACTCAACCTGCTCGAATTATTGCTAGGCATATTCGGACGCCCACTCAATCTCTTGCTACTGATACCAGCAGGAAACTGTTTAATCCTCTGTCCTTCTGCAACCTCTTCGGTGATCTCAAGTGGGGGAATTGGTTCTGGTTCACCCTCCGCGATTGAGACAACTGTGATCCTCAAGACTTGGTTAGCAGATCACTTCTCTTGTAGACAGAGAGTTTTGACATTTAATTCTCTTTCGTCCCATAATCTTTCTTTAGGGTCAGTGTACAAAGGGTGCCAGACCACAAGATATGACCCCGCACCACATCACGACAGGAAGGCCTTTTTGACAACACACCAGAACCAGCAGGACCCTAAAACTCGTCGCGTACAAAGAAAGTCGTATAACATACCCTTTGGGCCAGTCCGTGGACTCATTGCCATCTCTTCACTCTCCTCACTCTTGAGTGCGGGACGCAGTGGTAGATTATCGTTGGGAGTCATGGTGAGCCTCGTTCCTGTTGACACTTTGACCGCCTTTGATAGCTGGTCAAGTAGACTGATGTTGATAGATAGGACAGATTTAAAAGTCCACACAGTTTATTATGAATGGCCCCGCATGGAATTGGAAGCTCTGTGCGTATCTTGTATCTCAAGCCCTTATTGGCAACGGTAAGAAGAAGTCGGGGAAGCTCTTCCAAATATTCCTAGCGAAGCAGACCGCCCACGTGCTAGCTTGTAGTGGGGTGTTCACTTCTTGGACTTGGTTGATAACTCCCTAGCAAAACAGAGAGCCTTTGGCTTCGTGGTTTAACGAGGGTTAGTTGCCCACGTATATCATAGGGACTAATATGTGTTGTTATCAAGTTTTCTATGTTGACACTATTGCTTGATCCCAAAATACAAGGAAATTATCTGAACAAAGACCTGTTCCAATCAGGCGGTCAGTCAAACCACTATGACATAGATGTGGCGGTGTTGCTGTCCAATCGGTACCCAAGCTTAATTAACGGTCTTATCTCTAAACGTGGCGCAGCAAGGGTATCTTAATCCCTGTCAACATTCGAAATCACATGAAAGCCAGCCAGCTAATCTACAATTCATTTGGTATCATACAAATTCACCGCACTTCTATTCAGATGTAATATGGTTGGATAAGTCCTTATATTTGTCCATGGTGATGCTTATTGTTCTCTTCAATGTATAGCCACTTTGAAATTTTATATCCATCCACGCTTTCATGTATCATTTTCGCATACCATCGCTTGCTATCTGACGTATGTGCATACTCTCGAGTATTGTCTATCAAAAGAAAAGGTTGGCCATTCTTGCCCCGCTGTGTTTCACGTTTCGCCATGCTAGAGCTCAGCTCTTTCTTCGTCATCCATGCGCTTCGTATCATCCAAAACCACACAAAAGAAATGGTATAATTGTGCTTTCATCAGTGGCTGGCTTCAACTGCTCCTGTTGGAGAAGCAAGTAAGCGTGCTACGATGACTTGTAACGTGGAAAAGCCTCCAACCAGATGCATCCAAAACTTCCTCCCATGCATTTATTGTAGTTCGTTATGTATTTCTTGCGACATCTCTCAACGGCCCTTCACTTCATCGGACTGGAAGCAGGGCTGACAGTGTCTAGTGGTGCAGCATGCAGCGCAGGCTTAACCCCCACACCCATGAGACCCTTCTTCTTCCGATCGATGGAATTCTTGACCCAAGCAGCGACTTCTTCATCTTCCGTGCCGCTCTTCCCGAGATTGATATCAATATCAGCGTTCCCTCCAGCCTCTGCGTCTTCTTCATCAGCTTCCGTGATTGTAGCCGGTTTCGAAAGTTCAGCAAGCCACCCGTGGGAAAGGAGCATGCTGTAAGTTGGACGAAGGTTGGGGATTTTGTTAAGACAGCCACGGACAAAGTCCCGGGCGAGCTCAGAGTATCCTTCTTCTGGGAGATCGGGAGGTGTGCCATCAACGATTGCCTATCAATTGTCAATTAGAATGCGTAGAAATGAGGGCGGGGGGAGAGAAACTTACGCTTAGCTGTGAGAAGATGTTGTTGTATGTTTCAGGAGGATAAGGATAACGACCCATGGCACACTCGATGATTGTGAGTCCCAAAGACCAAATGTCAGACTGGACACTGTAGCTTCCTCCATTAGGATTTGCTCCTGCTTGTGACATGCCGCCACCAGAAATTCGTTCTGGAGCCATGTATGACTGACAACCAATATTCGTGTTGGCAATGCTTGCCACTAGATTTCCTGATACGCCGAAATCACAAATTTTCACCTGACCTCTTGTATTCACCAAGATGTTCGTTGGTTTCACATCTCGATGTATGATGTTGTGGTCATCTTTCAACGTTTTGAGCCCCTGTGTCGTGCAATATGTGATCTTGCGTAAAACGTTCTCTGGAATTCCATCGCCATATATCTTGTCGATAGAGCCACCATCCATAAACTCGATACACATGTACACAGCGCCTTCTTGGAAGAATGCCCCATAAAAGTCAATAATGTACGGACTTAAACATTTATGCAGAATGTCGAGCTCCATGATGATTTGTCTGAATTTGGCGTCGTCCAGTTCGAGTCGAAGCTCTTTCATGGCCATGATCACGCCAGTGGTGCCACCTGCGCCACCAGCGCTGTTGGGCGATCTCTCTGCAATGTCGTCCTTCTCAGGTGACACGGGGGAAGATTGCGACGATAGCTTGTTGCCAGCAAGACCCATTCCCGGGCGACGTATCCGTGGTCGTGCATGTCTGACTTTATAAACCGTTCCGTAATTCCCTTTGCCTAGCTCATCTATCGTGTCAACCTCGTCTAACGAGATATTGAAATTATGTCCACCAGCAAATTTGATACCGGATGCGTCTATGGTAGCTTTGCCAGCAAACTTCAGGACCCCATTCTTCGTGTCGACATATTGCGAGAATTGGTTGAACATCGAACCAGACTCGGGCTGCGCAGGAAGAGCACTGCCATTTGCGTCAGGTGTACTGCCAGGTGTTGGTGCTCCTGGAAGCCCACCGGGTAGCTTCATGCCTCTTCGAGCGCTCAATCCTCCTTTCGCTGGCATTTTAGGAACTGCCGGAGCAGAATTGAAATTGTGGGCAACTGGTCGCATGTTCGCAGGTAATTGTAGCCCTGCAGGAAGACCTGCAATTGCTTTTCCCCCACTCAAAACAGGTCCACCAAAACTTGGGGAACTAGGCGCTGTGCCTTCAGATGTCGTGGTATTCATATGCGGTCGACTGGGTGGTGTACCTTGTCTGGAAAGATGAAATGCCCGCATCTTTGCCTCCATACTTTGAGGCAATCCACCACCTGCCACGCTTGATCCCGACCTTGCGTTCATCATTGTAGGAGCGGGAGCGGGCCGCCGTGCGTTCTGTAGCATTCCAAGTGGTGTTGAGGAGGATGTCATAGGTGCGGTCGTTTGAGGATCTGAAATGGACCTGAGGGATGGGATTCGAGAGCTGGCGGGAGTTTCGTGTGGAGAGGTCGCGGGAGAGGATTCTGTGCTCGTGGAGACATCGGATTGTGGACTCGTAGTAACAGCGAAGTCTATGGCCCCGACGGAGCCATCAGCTGCAGGGCCTGACTGAGTGGCCATGGTGAACTTTAAGTATTCGCACTTGGCTGCATAGGCAGGCGAGGGAGAGATCTCAGATCGCGGCTCTTGATTTTCTGACGCACACCGGGAGGTGTATCGACACCGGTAGCTGTTGAGCGCAGGCGTCAGTATGGGATGCTTAATCTTGGCAGGACAGGCTCGAGTGTTTTCAACAGACTGTCTTGGGGGATAGACTTACGAGTCTAGATAAGGTTTCGAGAGCAAAATGCCGCAACGCCCGAAAGAATCGAAGAATATGTGGATGAAGCTGAGGCAGTCGGAGAAATTTCGTTGAAAAGTATCGCAGATATGGTGGATCGCAAAGTGGCTACAGGGGAGAAACCGAACAAATCTCAGAGCCGCAAGAGCGCAGAATCAATTGCTTAGTCGTCGGTGATAATAACACCGTCGTGCTATCGTTATCAGGGAGATTTGAGAAGTGCAGACGGTACCTTAAGTCGGTGCAGTTCTAGATCTAGCTGAAGTATTCTTTGCTGAGGTAAATTGAGGCGAAGTCAAATGCGATACGCGGGGCACTTGCTGTGGTCGGCAGGTCGGATGTCGTCTTGTCCTATGGAGAGTCTCTTTTAGGTTTGGCAGAACAAAGACTTTGCCGGGAGAGCACCAGGAGTTTGCTAGTAAAGCAATGCCGTCTGGCGAGTTCCTGGAGGCGTAACGAGCAGGCGCAAGAACTCAAAATGAAGAGCTAGCAAAAGGTTTCGTGCTGACTCAAGCCGATACATAGACGGGAGGTACAGTAATTCGAAAGCCGCAGAATCTCTGGGTCCTCTGCATGCGGATGGAGGCTCGGGAGGTGGGGATATATGGCCCGAATAGCTTCATTTATGAACAGCTGTTCCCAGGAATAGAAGAATGTCAACGAGATCAATTGTCGCAGTCCATGCAAGGCCACCAAAATAATTCCGGAGCGAAGTACGATGACGTTGTGCGGTTGAGTCTTTCCCCCTATTCTATGGAGGGGTCGACGAGTCGACGAGGGTGCGGTGGACCTGGAGTGGCTTGACGAGAAGACCCGCTGTGAATGGCTGTCTGCTTGGGTTTGTTGACTTTGATAGGATGGAAATGCTCGGAACCGCCCCCGCAACAAATTCAGGGCGGGTGGTCTTTTGGTCTCTGGGTGTCTCGTTTCAAAAGCAAGGGCAAGAAAGTCAAGCCACAGTCGACATGTTATCTCGTATGTTTATTTCTGGTTATCATATTTGTACAGTATCTACAATGTTGTAATTCGTCTTGAAGCTTCCGGAAGTCTCTACCCTCCTCCATCCCCTCCACCATGACATCTAAGCCCCAGATATATCCCCCAACTCCTTCCGCAAGATTTGATATTGCCAAGCTACGTCTCATCAGTCTCGCAGTGCTTTCTCGGATCCTTCTTCTGCAATGCACACCATCAAAAGATGTCACAAGCCACCTACAGTATCAGGAAAAGAGTCTAGCATTGCCATCTGTTCATGCATCACTTCTGCCGAGGTCTTCTCATCTGGTTCATCCTAGCACCTTTCTCACTAGAGATATGCTGTCGTCTAATGATTTTCAGGACACTCCGCTTGCAAGAGTCAAGACATCTGATACTTGCGAACTGAGGCATAGCCGACCATCGGGCTGAGATATGACACCAATCGCAGCATAAGCAACACGCGTGTAAGAGAGTCTCTCGGTCGTGCATTGATGGAGTTTGGCCGTCGTTCCCCTTCAACAGCAGCAGAATCTCGATCGGTACATCCCTAATAAGGCCCAAAGATCGGGTCTAGCTTCTCGGTTGGCGACACTACTCATGGAGCTGCATCTTTTGTAGAAACAGACGACTGTTCGACTTGATCATGGGATCTGGGCTTTTGAACTGCCGTTTGGAAAGGAGGACCTGGGCCCGAAGCTTGAGAATCTGGACTATCTTTGCAAGAGATTTTGGCAGAAGAAGTTCAAAGATTTTGATCAGCTCTCGTGGATCACTGAATCCTGGTGAACCGCTTCATCTCGAATGTACTGAGTGAGAAGATTCTCGATTCAGCATGCTCATATTGAAGGGCTAACAGTCGAATTCCCTTGGGCTCGAATTATCAACTTTAGTCTCTTTCCAGTCTTCCCAGACCAGGTTTTTGCCGGATTTCGATTTTCAGTGGACGACCACCGAAGCAAATTTCATGCAGATTCATTGCCAGTTAACACTAGCCACACCTATGACGTATGCGTGGCTAGTGAGACTCCTCGATTGCAGGTTGGGGGCCAGAGCGCATGTGACCCTTCTTGCAGCGTGTCTATCTGCAAGTACAAAATGGTGGTGGCCGAGCAACATATAACTGCACTCCCACCTTGTTTGATGGATTTGGTTGTAGTATTGCTACTATTAATATCAATAACTTCATGTTGTGAAAGATCACAATTGGAAAAGGGTCTGGGGGCGGTGACGTCGATCGCAAATATCCACCATGGCGAAGTCCAAGTTCCAGATTGAGTCTTCTTGTCATGTATCCTCAAGTCGGGTAAGCGTTGGGCTTAAGGGATGCTGAAGATAGATGTATGGTTTCACTCGTGTTACGACCTTCTGAGCAAACGAGTCAATCCTCCTACCTCGAGCCATCGCTGACAATGGTTTTATAGCCGACGTCCAATGGAAAATACCCATACGATTTGAGTTACTTGCTTGAGTTGAGAGCACACTTTATCTCTTGACAATCCGCAATAGTGCTGAGCCTACAGATCGCTGTTTTCATTCGCAGATTTGCCATCAACAAGCTTAAATCACGCGCAACCGCGGCCCTCTAAGCGGTGAGAATTCCAGAGGCCTGTACTGTGACATTGGAAGAGCGAAGTAATATTTTTGTATGATCGATGGATGACAGACAAGCGGTGAAGCCTTCTCAACACGCGATACCTAGGTTCGTAGAGCAGATTCGAGCAGCTTACTTGTCTCCCACCGAAGACTGTCATTTTTGCAGGACGATTAGACAACGAACCATGGTTATTGCGTGATTCCGACTTCGTGCTCCCTCGCGTCCGCTTTCAAGACAACTGTACAACACCAAAGCATAGCCAATTCGCTCGGAGCTAAGGATCGGGATGTTTGGCGCGCGTCTGTATGGGACTCGTCAAATTTGAGCAGTCCATGTGCGCATAGCTTCAAAGACAAGACTTCTGGAAATATCAGGTTGCAACCAAGATTCCCCGAAAAGACCTTTTGACGACGATGACATGTACTACCCCACAGGCGAGAAGATCCTTAAAAATATCAACGATGACGGATACCGGTAGCAGAAGGAAAATCGTCAGGGAAAGTAGGAATTGCAAAGCTTCGTGGAAATCTATTTTCTGACAAGATTCTTGACTGTTGGTATGAAGCCTTTGGCTTCAGGTGTGAGTACTTCGTGACCCGACAACAATTACACAAACACAACGCGAGACTCCCAACAGTTCGGTAAGGGACATCTGCCGTACAATGAGAGAATTCCAAGGTCGAGAAAAGCAATTTGAACAGCAATAAAA
This sequence comes from Hymenoscyphus repandus, assembly GCA_001414415.1. Taxonomy (NCBI): domain Eukaryota; kingdom Fungi; phylum Ascomycota; class Leotiomycetes; order Helotiales; family Helotiaceae; genus Hymenoscyphus; species Hymenoscyphus repandus. The sequence goes on from LLCE01000128.1 coordinate 97,760, forward strand.
AGCAAAAACCACTCGAGGGCCCCCCCACCATCTGATTAAAAAAGATGAACTTGTCCATACTGTATGCACTGTATGCAGCAGTGACATCCCACAAGAAATAGCCAACCACAACGTTCAAAAATGACGGATAGTTTTCTGTGATCCCATTGCGTGATCTCTCCACGCCTAGGCGGAACATTTTGTGTATCTCTATATCTCTGCATCTGGGGGAAAATAAAGCATCCCAACACATCTCGACCTGCTTATCGTCGGACGACTACATGGTCGCGAAAGCTGCTGTGTTGCACACCAATTGTCCGACTGAATTAGTAGTAGTAAGGTATTTTCCACGGTTTTGACCGTAAATGATGGCTTTCGGGCTTGGCCATCATCCTGGTTGACTGGCCAAGTGATGCAAGCTCTTTGGGCTCTCTGCGAGGTTCACCAGGTACCAATCACAGAGCCACGCGGCGGGGCTGGGCGATGACAGCGAGGAGAGAAGACAAGCTTGTTTTTTATTGTCATGGTGATGAGCTGGCGGGTCTGGGTGAAACGCGAATATGAGTATATTTCAAGGCCTTTGCTGGATTTGAGTCTCCTTTTTTAGTGTGATCATAGGCAAGGCTCAAATTATCGTCGTGTGTTGTTGTGATTGTGAGAGAGTTTTATCTTGATTTTATCTTGATTTTATCTTGATTTTTAGCAATTGGCGGCGGTGGCACGATTGAAAAGATAAAGTGACGTTTGATCTGGTTGTGGCTGAGGAGAGTTCGCTTCACGCCAAAGCTCAATCCGGCCTGGCCTGGCCCGGTCCTTTCCCCTTCCCAATTCTCCCCCGTTTGTTAGTGCTTTTTCCGGGACTTTCACGCTAAACACTGCCCTGCTCCTTGCCGCTAGCAACAGTAGCTTTCTCTTATCAATTCGCCGCCCTGCGTTGTCGCATCGCGACACAAGAGCTGCCCTGTGGTCTATCACAGTCATCGTACCCGCAGATCGCATCACATAATAACCTCGAAAGGGCGCTCGTCTTTCACACAAACAACTCTGGTCTCACCATCCGCGCAAGAGGGCAATTCCCTCAAATTCTTTTCCTTTCCTTATTCTAAGAGCTCCAATTCGATATTTATCGATATCCTTATCACGATCGAGAAAACCGAGCGAACGTGGTCAATCCCATAGATCAACATGGGATTCTTTACGAGCCCGACCTCTTATCGCCTCAATGCGCTTGTTGCTGGCAACAACATCTCCTCCATCGCAACGAACAGCTTCATAAACTTCGGCTTTATATCTACACGCAATGATCATGAATCGCATCCGCCTCTCGGACATCTTATTCTACTGGTCTTCGAAGCTGTTCTGGAGGTCGTTTGCGTGAGCTTGCCTGGATATATTGTGGCAAGACAGGGCATGTTCGACGGCGACAACCAGAAATTCGTCGCCAATTTAAATGTAGCATTATTCACACCATGCCTGAGTACGTAGGATGTATCCTGCATGGGAATGGGACTAACAGAATGGTAGTTTTCACGAAACTGGCTTCTCAATTGACAGCGGATACACTGGCAGACTTGGCGGTTATTCCTGTCATCTTTGCAGTACAAACTCTGGTATCGTATTTGGTATCTGTGGTTGTGTCGAAATCATTTGGTTTCAAGAAACGCCCCGCCAACTTCGTCACTGCTATGGGGGTAAGTCACCTGGACTTCATGTTTGACAACTTCTGATTGTACTAGGTTTTCGGCAACTCGAACTCGCTCCCGATCTCCCTCGTCATTTCCCTCGCACAAACATTGAAAGGGTTACACTGGGACCAAATACCTGGCGATAACGATGACGAAGTGGCGGCTAGAGGCATATTGTACCTCTTGATCTTCCAACAACTGGGACAACTTGTAAGATGGAGTTGGGGATATCACGTCTTACTCGCACCAGCAGAGAAGTTTGAAGACGAAAGCGATGCCTCAGATTTGGAAGGGGGATACAGAGATGACCCCCCTGAGGACTTGATCCCTGGGTTGGACGGTCCTCATGACGAGCATGACGGAGCGCATCTACATCCATCAAGTTCCTCGGTATCATTCGAATCTGGTGGTAGAACCCCAATTTACAATGCTCAATACGCTGGATCGGTCAACATGGAGAACGAAGAGAACCACACGAGAAAGGTGCCCGACCTCCTTGCTACCCCTGCCAACGGGAATCAATTCCCAAATGATCGATCAAATGGAAACATGACCTCGTTCCCAGCTATCCGTACTCCTTCTACTGAGGAAGAAAACATTCCAAGCGGTATTAAAGGCATAATTCCAACGATTCGCCTACGTACGAAACAAGGACTTGCGAAGGTTGCTTTTGTCATCTCCTGGCCATTCAAGAAGTTTTGGCACATTCTTCCAACGGGACTCACCTCGCGCCTAGCAAAGTTCTACCACGGCTTATGGGAGTTCATGAACCCTCCTCTCTGGGCTATGCTTGCAGCAATTATTGTCGCTTCAATCCCTGCCCTCCAACGTCTCTTCTTCCAAGAAGGTTCATTTGTCGCCAATTCTGTCACTCGCGCTATTGCACAGTCGGGTGGTGTTGCAGTGCCATTGATTCTAGTTGTGTTGGGTGCAAACTTGGCTAGAAATACTTTGCCACAATCAGCAATTGACGAGAACTCCGAGGAGAATCAGATTGGTACCAAGCTACTTATTGCCTCGCTCATCTCTCGAATGTTGCTGCCAACTCTCATCATGGCACCCCTTCTTGCCCTTACGGCAAAATACGTTCCAGTCAGCATTCTTGATGACCCTATTTTCATCATTGTCTGCTTCTTATTGACTGGAGCCCCAAGTGCGCTCCAATTGGCACAGATTTGCCAGATCAATGGAGTGTATGAAGGTGTAATGAGTAAATTGCTTTTCCAGAGCTACGTTATATGGTAAGCTATCAACTCCGCCGTAAGTCGAAATTTTGTGCTAACAAAACCCTAGGATCTTACCCTCAACTCTCATCCTCGTGATGTGCGCGCTCGAAGTCGTCGAGTGGGCGACAGCAACATGATACCCGATCGAATTTCCTCGCTTCATCTCTTTTCTTTTGTTCATAAGCAAATTACAAAATCGTTTCATCACATTGTACAGATAGTTGGGTTGAGATACACTAAAATGGGGTTTAGTTATGCATCAGCAAGGCGTTTCAGGATGTATGGTATTTTGAGAATGGGGGGGAGCTTTACTTCGCTTGCACTCTGGCAGGATGGCCCTAGATGACGGGGGGGTATAAATCCTGCAGATAGGGACACAGGCCTTGACGCGCTGAATTGAAAAATGCAACATTCTTTGTTCCTCATCTAATACATCCACAGTTTTCTCTCCAGTAGAAATGGTTCGAAAAGTCATGGATTGAGCCAACACAATCCAGCTTGCTCTGTTATCTAGCGCTCATTTAGAGTATTACGATAGCATGAGGATGTTCAAAGTTTCACAACTCCTCCCATGAAACTATCTGAGAATTTGATCCGGAGACGCTTGTTATATACCTCCTCATATCTCTACCTAATTCCATCCAGCTACCTTGCAACACACCCCAAAAATTCCATCACGCGTTATTATACTCTTTTCTTTTCTATTGTAGATGGACCTTAATATGGTAGGTGAGAAGTAGATTCACTATCGTGATCCTGGTAGCTGCAAAAGGAGTTATTCCTTCACCCTCAGTGGTCCGGCTTCTCGACATTGCCAGGGTTTTCGACAGCAAATCTTTCTTTCCATGGTGGAAGTCGTGAATTGAGTGGATGCGAAATACAATGGTGGCGGGTTGGTTAGGTTTCGGCCGTTCATAGTTGTTGCATAGGTGTATGATTACTTTTGGCTTTCGAGTGGCGTGAAGGTGGATTATTTAGTTATCGTTAAATATGATTTTGTGGAATGAGGATCTGTGAATGAGGAAGACTAGGGAATATGAGGTGATATATTTGCGGGTTGTGGTACTTTATACCTTACTGATTTGACGGATGGAACGTAGAGATCTGTGCTACTGTCATGAATGAATATAGATCCGGTACCTTTAATTTAACTAGACCATCTTCACATCAAAGAAAGGAATAAGAACGCCGAGGAATTCTATAAACTCCCTATTGATCGTGTCTTGCTTGCTTTTTATGTCCTGTCAGGTACTTGTCAGGACATCAGATTCCATTTGTCAATAAGTCATGAAAATCAAGCCACGAACTTATCCTTTTCTAGAAAAGAAAACAGAAAAAAAATTCAAATGTCCAACAATAAACGAGAAGATTGAAGCGAGATTATTCATCCAGTCAGCCGCAATAGTCACACAGCACTTCGACTCACTTCACTTCACTTCACCTCTCTTACAACAGCATCCTCCTAAACCCACTTTCCACAGGGCCATTCCCTCTCACCACTCCATACTCCTTTAGCATCTGTAAAAGCGCAGATGCTTTCATTAGTAGATGCTTTGAGTTTAGTTGTTAGAACGTGGTTAAATCTCCTGATTAAGGAGATGAATTTGGGATTGGATACAAGGTCGAGACGTGAATATGAATCTGGCGGAGGTCAATATATATATATATATCTTGCAATATTACTAAGTGTGGCACGGAGAGAGAGGGCTTGCAGTGGGTGGTCGCTGGAGTTTGGGGGTGATGTTTATGACTTCGCTTATTTTCCGTTGCGAAGTGGATCACATACTCCCATCTACAATAGTTCTACACCCTCCGTCCCCCAAACCCATAAATCTTCGCCACATTTCCAACCCCAGACCCCGCCCTTTCCTCGGTCACTCCATCCAAATCCACCCCCTTTTCCCGACTTAATGCCATACCCCTTGTATACCCCCTCTCCTCAAACGCAGCCACGAAGCCTGTGCCATGTTTATCCACGTTCACGGCTGTCCAGCTCTCTTCTCTCGTGCCAAATTTTGACGTTGATTCGTCTTTCAAGATCTCGATCACAAGACAATATTCTATTTCATCCTTTGAATCGTATGGATTGGAGTCTTGACCATACAGCCTCTCAGCATCGTTCCGCGATTTCGGCAGCGAAGAAACGAGAATATTTAGCCCAACAAACTGATCAAAAACCAACCCTAAAGCTGGCTTCACAGTCCCACCACTAAACACCGAGTGTGCTAGATGCGTTTCCCACTTCTCCTTCCTCTCACCGCCGCCGGTTTCTTGGTAGAATTTCGAGGATAAAGTGGTGGGTACTGTGTGATTATGCAGAATTGTGAGGATGTTGCGGGCTATGGTGAAGGTATGGATGTTATTTGAGAGCGCGGTGATGAGGGCGTGGGCCTCTTGTTTGGGGCGTGTGGAGATGGTGGAGGTTAGGAGGGGGGTCAGGATGTGGATCAGGAGGATTTGAATGCCTTCTTCATGTGAGGCGGCGGGTTCTGGTTTGTTGGGCTGGTTTTCAAGGATAGGTGGCGAGGGAGAAAGATCGGCTTGACTGTCGTTGATTTCTTTCTCGATTGGGGACTCCCAGTCTGGACTTGATTGCTGAATTGGATGTGATTTAGGAGAAGTTGGGTGATTCATCTCTCCGAGAACTTCCCACAGACCCTCGATATCGAAGACGCGAGTCACAGCCACCATCTCCAGCACCTGTCCCACAAGCTCCTCCACATCGCCTTCATACCCGTCCGACCTAGAATTTTCTTTTTCGACAATGACCGTATAATTCGCAGTCTCTGGCCCAGTTTCGTGAGACCGTACATGTGACGAGCGGAGACGAGATCTAAGTACGTTGGCGAAGAGAGCGAGTGGAAATGAGCCTGTTGTGTCGATTATTTGAGCAATTGGCTGTTTTGGTTTAGGTGTGGAGGGTGATGCTAGGTATGGTATAAGGATGGTGGCTATGAGATTAAGTGAGATCTGAAAACAGAGTTAGTGAAATCCTTGAAACTGTAATAGTCATCGACATAGAGTCAAAACACCATAGCGCATGAGATAAGCTACATGGCAACATTGGTGAGGTGTGTGAAAGTCGAAGTGACCACGTTTTCACCGCAACAGCATTTGAGTATCATAGACCCATGACAACACCACAATAATCTCCCAAAATAGAGAAGATACCACAATCCGCACAACATCCCTAACTCACAAAAACGAACCCAAAGTCTAAAAAAGTCCACTCACTAAAACACCCTCCTCCTCCCTCCCCTCTGCACTAACACCAACCACAACCCCCCTCTCCAACCCTCCTCCCCCTCCACCATTAGCCCTTCTATTCTCCTCACCACCAAAAACCTCATCCAAAACCACGCATCCCGTCCCAATCCTCCCACCTCCAAAGCGCTGTCGTTGCTTTTCCTCAATCTCCAACAGGAGGTCTGCCGTGACAGGTTTCGCAGGCTCAGGCGCCGTTTCTCGGAGGTGTTCACCTTGGAGATCAATTTCCGGCATATTGATATTTCGAAGCTTCGGATAGAATGATGCGGGAATAAGAGGATGAAGTTGGAGAGGTTAGTGCCGCGTATTGGTGACGAGGGGTCTCGCTGCGGCGCGATGTGAGGATACCAACAATCGAACCTAGACCCAAATGTCGAAGCAGAATTGTCTCTTTCACCGTCAGATATGTTCAGCAACCAGCAGAATATACATCCACGAGCTCGGTCTCAACCGTGTTCCAATCTCGCGTCTCTCACGACAGCCTTCATCGTTAGCTAATCATTGATCGCGTTTACTCATAAGAGGGCGTGGGAACATATGGCAGTCTGTTCCTACCAGCTCACATCTGTAGGTCGAAAGAATGATATAAAGCTCGATGAAATGCGTTGAATAGTGTTCGTGAACTCTCGTGGTTGAGAGAATCGTCATGATATACTTAAGCGAGGTCACGCTTTCCACCCACGATGCTCTCCCATCCACCTCAGACTCGGTATTGCCCTCCACATCCCAACGATATCTTACATATAAGCGAGCACGGCTCTTCTCACGTACGTGTACCTAAACCTATCCTTCAAAATTGTCTTCCTAAAGCGGAACCCAACAGCACACTACCACGTGCCCCTCCACATCACGTCCACCTGCACCGAGAAATCCAAGCACCCGGAAACAACAAGCACCACCATGATCTAGCCTCTCTAGCCTCCTGGGCAAAAACTCCGACATGCAACAAAACCCCCTCCCTTCCGTCCCGTCCAATGCAGTAATCCCTTCCAAACGAACAATCAGCAAACAAGAAAGTTAGCTAGTATCAAACGGAACCCTCCCGGATGGTATCCAATACCTCAGCAGAAGCAAGCAACGAGAAAGGAAGATATGAGAAGAGCTCTCAGACCCATCGACCTCCTCGTATAAGAATTCCAAAACCGCGGGGGCATTGTTTCCACCCACAGAGCCTCAAGGGCACACGCATCTTGGCTTGTTTGATACTTTGCAAGACCCTCAACGTATGACCCTTGAAATCGCTCACCCAAATTTTCATCACATGTCAGAATATCTTAGGGATCAGACAGAACTTCTGATAAATTCAGATGCATATTACAAGCTTTGAAACTATTGAGAAATCACGAATGGAGACAAAAGCAAAGATGGGCATCAAATTCTCAAATTCTCTATCTCTCATGACGACCTATGTCTTGCTGAATTTACATGACAATACACGATTCGCCGCGGCTTATCTTTCTTTCCTGCGTGTTTGTGTGCTACTTCTTGATATCCAACACAGCGCTTCCTGCTTCCTGTAATGCATGCTGCTTCTGCTCTGCTTGGTGCTGTTCTACCATGACGACTACATCAGAAGTCCTACGTGCTGCTCCCGGGCATGGTACACCAACGCCTTAGCCTTGTGTGTATTGTGAATCCAAAGAAAATTAACCCTTTCCCACCGAAACAAATCTAGGAAATCAAGACCCAGAGAATGTGTACGCTTCAGGCAGGAAATGCCTTTATTATCCAACACAATCAAACTGGGCTATTATTCGAAAGCAAATTCTCAACTCGCAAACTCCATATGAAAACCAATGCGTGGGATGGGTATGTAGACACCCTTGTGGTGGGTTTCAGTCCCCTGTACATATGATGTTCTGTTTGCAGACCCTCATGCCTCTTGTGGAGGGGGAGGCGCCGGTCGTTTTCGTGGTCCACCCTTCAGGCTCTTCACACGTGAAAGGAAACCTCCACCAGCTTTAGGAAGCTCACGATCGCCCGTGCTGTCACTCGTAGCCCTTCTCTCCAACCCTGCGAATCCACGACGAGGGCTGCTTGGAGCTCGGGGGCGTCCCGTCTTCTCGGGCTCAACAAATGTAACACCCTGAATCTTAGAATCATCACCTTTGCTGTACTCGTTGAAGAATGGATTCGATTCGTGCAGCTTGGTGCCACCAGGTGTGAATACCGCATTGTCGGGTGATCGAGAGGAAACCAGACCATCTGGACTAGTGACTCGACCAGCAGGGCCATAATCACGTCTCGGTCCACTGTTGATACCCTTGATTCTCTGGGCGAGAGACTTCTTTCGACCAAGTCCTCCTGTCTCCATCCCGCCAGTCTCACTTTCTCTACGCTGCATAGCCGTTCGAGACGCTGGAGCACCTTCCAAAAAGGTAGATGTTCCCAAACCAAGGGTTTCCTCCCCGTGAATTGGCTCTATTCTGGTGGTTGCACTGACGACGTTCGAATCTACTCGGTGAGGTGTAGGTCTGCCTCCGTTTTGGAACCCATTCTGTCCACTATAATCCTTGAATGCCTCCTCGTCGTTATTACCCAAGAAAGTTGCGTGGTCCGGTCTCTTGTTCAAGGGTCCTGACCCTCCCATGCTATTGTTTAATGAATCCTTTGGGAATGCGCTCATGGGGGCTCGTCGGCTACCTTGCCTGTTTCGGTGGGGATTGCAAGCATCGAATGGGCCGTCGTGGTGGAATACTGTCACCCGATTAGCAAGCACTTAATTCAGAAGATGTCCAGACACCTACATCCAGTCCCGTATATACTCGTAACATCCAATTTATCAATGATATCGAGGTTGCGTGGTTTCTTGCCCTTGGTTGTGCTTGAACCTTCCTTCCCACCACGTTCTCTGTCACGACGCTCCCTTCTTCGTCTCTCGGCTCTTCTTTTCTCCTCCTCGGGGTCAAGAGATTTCTTGGAGATTACAGATGAGTCCGAATTTCGACGTACACGGCGAGATCCAGATTTGCCATCAGAGGGTCGAGGATCGGCGAAAATATCCAACTCTCCTGTGGGCCGAGAAGATCTACTCGATTGTCCTGGCTTGCGAGCTCGAAGCGCCTCCTCTTGTGAGCGTGATGGTCGGTGACCTGGTGGCCCTCGAGGGGGAACATTCTCGCCTCGGCTCTTGGACGAGGTATAAGGTGGAGGCGGTTTCTCACCTGTGTTGGATCGGGAAGGCGGTGGTCGCATACTACTGTTTTTCGCACTTTGTCTATCGTTCAAGGTAAGGTTGTCCTATGAATCGCAATTAGTACACCATGCTTGACAAAACCCCATTCAACATTCATCAATCCTGCAATCCCAACTGAGTAGCCAAGAAACATATGGTGATGACGTACAAAAAGTTCAGCTGCGTTGCCGGATAATTGCGACTTCGGAGCAGTATCTAGCTTGGAGGACATCATCTTGTCTGAGGAGGAGCCCACTGTAGGTGGAATACTATTTGTAGACGAAGCGTCGAGGAAGGGATTTCTCGAGACTGGTCGTGGAGGGGGATCGAACGGTGATCGTGGTGCTGAGCCAACGGAAGCTGGTGACGCAGCTCGATTGCGAAAAGGGTTGTTGGAAGAAAGGTTGAGGGTCAAGCCCGCCGAGGGGCGGTTATCTATATCTGTTTCGCAAACAGGATCTCGTCAGCCAACGGATTCATGCATGTCTGTGCCCATGAAGATAATTTGCCTTCGATCCTGAAACGGAGCGATTGCCATCTTGATACGTGCTTGCTCCGATAAGTGGGGAGAGAATATGTGGTGATGTGGAATCGCGCCCAACATAGATTGCTAGGACATGGAGGCCAAACTCACCTGTGTGTTCTGGTTGGACCAACGACATGGTGGCGAGGATGCTGGTTGCTGGTGGTTCCTGGGATTAATTCCTGCTGTTGTAACGAATGGCCCAGGGCACCGAGAACCTCGAGAAAAGGGGTCGTAGAGTGCAGAGAGAGAGTATGGGGTTGGGTCGTGAGAAATATGAGATGGAAATAAGATGATTTGAAACTTGGATGCGGTCGGCAGAAGAAATAGGAGCGGGGTCGGATGTTGGTCAGAGGCGGAAGAGAAGTTGTATGTGTTTCTTTTTTGGTGGTGGTGGTGGAAGTGGTGGTGGAGGTGGTGTGTCTGGGAAAACAGGAAAAAGGGTCCGGCTGGGTCAGGCTTTAGAGAGCCAAAGAGGTTGATGGCGGCGAATTGCTTTAGCGACCGAGACGTAACTTGCTACTTCAAATCGGCAGGGAGGCAAAGGGCAGCCGGATGTTTAGGCTCGTGACGGAAGCCCTCTCTTGTCAACGTGACCTTGGGTGAATATTAAATATTTGAGCAGCCCAGTATTTGCCTTTAACTCGTTTGTAGATTCAATTCTTCTTGATCTTGAAGAGTCCCTGAGACGGGAAAAGAGGACTGGCGCACGTGTTGACTCCTTATTTTGCTGCTCGTATTGCAATCTACTGGCTAGACACAATTTAGACCAAAAGAGGAAAACCCCCCTTCGTACTTCAGGCACTGGTTTCGAAGAAAGTGCCGGCGCTGGAGGAAACGATCGACAAGCGGTGGTACGGTAAATGGCTCTAGAACTTCGGTCGATGCTGTTTATAGAGCGTTGTTCGAGGTTATGGTGCTAGAGTGCGTGGTGCTAGAGTGCGTAGTGCTAGAGTGCGGGGCTCTCTAAGAGAGCTCAAGTTGATGCTGCTTTCAGGAGAATCTAATCGACAAAAGTCAAAGCCCCGGGAGTAGAGAACAGAACGGACAAGGCGGCAATGAGGATGAGAATGAGGACGAGGGTGAGGACGAGGACGAGGACGAGAACGAGAACGACTCGAGAAGGAGGACGACGTATTAAAGCCCGAGCAGGAAGAGGAGGATGAGGAATACTGAATGTTCCTGCTGGAAATAGGCACTGCGTGGTGAACGGTGGTTGGTTGGACCGGGATTACCTCCACGATACTGTATCCAAACCCAAGGGAGATGACAATGGCAAGAATATATCTGCAATATCGTCAAGTAGGTCTGCTGGCTGCTGCTGATGCTTCGTAGGGCGAATTAAGAACGATCCGAGCTGGACGACTGTAGGTGGAATAAGGTGGAGCGGATATGGTTGAGTTGTGATAGACTGTAGTATACAGTAAAGGACAAAAGGGTATTAAATCCTAGATGTTATTTTGCGTGATGTTGTTCTTGAGAGAAAGAGTCGCCAGTGTACGGAAGGAGAGAAAGAGATGAGGGTTCTCAAGAGGAGTAAGAAAAAGCTTCAATAGTTCTTTCTAATCACAATTCATCGGCTCCCGTAAGCAACCCTTCCCATGCGGACCCTGAACTTCACCCTGGCGACTTCCATACCTGAAGGAATTACCCAACGACGGCAAGCAAGCCCAATGAATTTACGGGGAACCTTGTACTTGCGCCTGAACAAGCTCATTTTAGTGCATAAATCCTCTCCCATCGGCACAAACGAGGCATAAACACCTCTGGTTTTTGAGACGACGTTCATTTCAAGTCGAAGAAATCATCACATCTCGGAAATCTCTAGAGCTTGTGTGTTGACTTTCTCAATAAATGTACCCCTGAAGCTAAGATCCGCCCCCTTTTGGCAAGTGCCACGGGTAAACGCAGTAGTCTCCAAGGCTAGAACGACTTGAGCTGCAAACCTCCCAAAATTCGAACGTCACAAGACTGCTTTCGATCCAAGTGGAATTATTGGACGCTGCGTTGCATTACACGGTGCCGTGCCGCATCCCATAGAAGATCGATTTACTATGTAACTCAAAGAGGGTTGAAGTACTCAAGGACGACAGCTTGGGAATAACCTCACCGACAATTTTTTATCCAGCTCATCCCAGTGCTAATCCATTGCGCTTATGCGCTTCATAAGCTCTTTTTTGTGGAGTGTTGTCGGGCGTCTGTCTCCCTTGCTCTCCAGCGGTGAGAGACATCATTTCAACTTCCCAAATCGAGAAGTCCCTTCTTGCTTAAGTAAAAGAGGCACGTAAAAACACCATCAATAATCTCAATCACAATTTCTCTGGTCTGCATTTATTGCTGCAAGGTGATTGAGAATGATGCACCTCGTCGTCATGGCATGAGAATGTGTGGAATTGGGGGTCCATTAGAGTTGTTCCATGCCAAGGGAAGATCGACAGAGTTCAGCCGGTACTTGGGCAGCCTTATCGCCCGTGTATTGCTTTTGTGGTCTTCGAATCTTCAATGTCGATAGCGAGTTCAGCTACTTACAAGTGCAAGACAAGCTGAGGAAGATAGATACTAGTGTCTTGACTATGATAAGTTGCCGACCAATAAAATGTAATCTGCCAAGAAACGCCCAGTAATTGAGGGTTAGACTGTCTGCGATATTGTGTTAGGACAACCTAATTCAACCTTACCTGTTCTTCGCTGTGAATGTTTGTTGAAGCGGAGTGTTAATTAGAGCGGATTTTTAGAAAAGCGCCGGAAGTACCCAACAACCTTTGGAAGTTAGGCCTCCAGGCAAATCAAAGAGTCACTAAGCTTTTGATATGTTAGTAGGTGTCTTTACTCTTCAATCGACTATCAAAACTAGGCTTCGAGAATTTGGGGTGATTATGTAGAAGCTGAATATCAAACACAATATTTTACCACCATCCAATTGATTTCCGACGCTGATATGACCATTGCTCGTGAGGAAGGTCAGTCTCGTCGGTCTTCTTCTAGAATAAGATTATTGCGCAGTGATCCGATTAGTAATGATGTGTGAGCATCATTTGGGCCCAGCCTAGAGAACGTGACATCCCCCCTGAAGGAAGCTAGATCTATTCGCTGCTTGCCTCCGCTAGCGAAAGACTAGTATTTTCCAGAACCAACAGGCCAAGCACTCTCCAAATGCTGTAGGTACTCTCTGTTTATTGATATCCAGAGCATCTTCACCACTTCTGACGCAAACCCACTAACTGAGGGCCCTGGAATTCATTTTCAAATAGAGATTGCACCATTGGTACGTTTCGAGCTGTTTCCTCAACTGTGCATTTGGATCAGTTGTTTGCTTCTTGGATCCAACCGATAGAAAGGTACCACCATCTTTTCAACCGTATTGTTTAACCTGATCCTTATAAATCGAGAGGCATCCAACCTTATTAGCAGCCTATATCACCCCACGTCGATTTAACCCATGAAGTCGCTAAGTCCATATCTCGACAAATTAAAGGGTATATTAGTGGATTTCTCACTTGATTTATTCGAAATGGTCTCGTTCTTCTTAGGAAGGCGCTATTTCATCACGTCATCGCGAGTTGTGGCGGTACTCCATCCCCACCTTGGAGACACGAAGGGCGACTTGTAGCGTGGTATTGCTTTGGCCATTGGCAACATATATTGACATTCAAATATTTGGAGCGGCCTACACAAACCCAGGTGATAACGATTTGCACTTTAAAGGTGATAGAACTTTTCACTAGTCAAGAAGAGCTTTCATCTTGTGAGCTGCATCCGCTGCCAGCAAGGCAGCTAAAAGAGGCTCATAAATATGCTGGCTGAATGTAAAGATGAGATCGAAGCACCAGGCCGGGAGGTGATCTCTCAAGGTATCTCTGTCTTCATAAAGGATATCATTTCTTGGATTAAGGATAGGCAAGCTCCTTCTCTAGAATTTAAATAGTGATTAATAGGGAGACTAGCGCAGAACCCGAGCCTTATATTGATGTCTTTCACTAACGCTGTGGCCCTATTATACTCAGCCATCTACAGCTGATGTGATATATTAGGTAAGAAACTGGCGGATACTAAGGATGTAAAGTGGCCTTCGAAGGTCTGGAAATATTTGTCTCCGTGCCGAATATCAGACTTATGAATTACCAGCCTGGGCAGTTGAGCAGTTACTAGCTTAAAATATTGACTGATTTTTCGCCAGGAGGCGCGACTTAAGACCACATAATTCTGAATAGGAGAACATGAATGGACCTCTCGGCTGGCTTGCTCCGACCCTGTCATGGTAGCCTTCGCTGCAGGTAGTTTTGCGTTTTTTTAAATGCGTATAAAATCGATGTGAGATCTACGCTCGTAATTGATTCACTTGTGCGATCCTGGTGAAGTTGTGGAAGTAACTTCTCCACATTTAGAATAATCTCACTTTCAAATAAATCGAGTCTATTGAGGTAATTATACATTTTCAAGTGTAAATATATTCCCTTGGCGAGGAGAGTAATACAACTCGAAAGCACAATAAAATTAAACGTAACGATGCCAGAAACGTTATTTTCTCTTTTTGAAGGACTAAATTACTCGACCACTTTATGGCAAGCAAAAGTGTGCCACTTATCTCAAACCTCAGGATGCGGAGAATGTCTCGAGATTCTTATAGTAGAGCTTGGTAGAGGCAGTCTAGTAACTGGTGCCAAGGCTAGGATGTTCCGGCATAGCAGTCCTATGGACATCTGGAACCGAGTATGAATCAATCAGTAAACTAGATATAAAGTATCACGAAGTTCCTTTACTCGTGTTTAAAGATATGTAAAATTTAAAAGCAACCAAACTTAATCGAAACTCAATCCCTCGCTAGTCCTGGCAATCGACTCATTGCCACTGGACCGCCCTGTAGGCATAATTCATGGAGTGCTTTCTCTGTCTAGTGCTATATATCCAATCCGAATCCTCGTCACTTTTGGGTGCGAGCCACTCGTCGACATCGTTCACCTGACGATGCCACATACCTTCATCATTCCAACAAGCCCATCCCAGGAGCTTGAGCCTCCAGTTCCAGATCAGGAGCTCTTTCCTACGTTATCACCCGCATCACTGGATCTCCAGGCGTCTGCAATCTTTTTTTGAAACTCAGTCTCATCAAAATTGATTTGAGAGAATGGAATCTCAGCGAGGTACTTATGAGTTGTTTTGTGACCACTGCCCTTGTTTCCCTTCCTCAAAAATTCTTTGGCTCCAGGATCCTTGGCATCTTTGTTGACGTGCACCCTGGCAATGGCCAAACCAGGAGATCTTAAGTCTTTGTGGACGTTGCAGCGAAGATTTTGGGTCTTGATAACGTTGGTTTTAGAGATGGAACTCTCACCTCGTTCGAAGACGAGTTTCGAAGAGGTGGCAAGCTTCGATAACAATTTGGAACAATCTCTTAAGCCCATGTCGTCTAGGGAGTGTTGTGGTAGGGGATCAACTGTTGGAGAAGGAGAGGGCTTGGTATAGAATCGTATACTTCAAGGTAATTGAGAGTGAACTGTGGTTTCAATTATGATTGAACAGTGGGCTATCGTTTGGGGAATGAAATACTTATGGTTCTTATGTAAAAAATGCTGAATCTCTGTAATAATAGCCTTCCATCCTGCGGTAAGTTTGGCGCCCAGCTTCTAAAGGAATACAAATGAGTCAATATCACGTCAGAACATCCCATCGCGTATCATTTCATCTCAAAAGGTAGCAGTTAAAACCTGGAAATCGCGAGGCTACAAGTTTTAGGGGATGTTCTAGAAATGATTGGATAACCAGCGACAGGTGGGATATCCTGGTCATATCAATGATGTCGCCCAGTCAACACTCAATTGTAGCGATAGAAGGCCTGACCTGCCTTTAAAAGTAAACAGTGGTTGCGAGGCTTCACGGCTTCCGCCTCCAGGACCACCGGTTCCAAAGACTCTTCGCTTCCATTCAGGACCCCCGGGGTCTAATCCCATGCAAACAGATTGAGCAGACGGAAAGGTGGATGAGTCACTAGGAGAAGGTATCCTCTCCTCCACTGATGAGGGGTGGGCTCGACCATGCTGCTGCTCACCAAAGTCACACCCTCACCTTTTTGAAGGTAACCACGTTTTCGACGTTGCTGATGGTCCCGATCTAAAAATCAAGGGGCCATGTGCGAAATATTAGTACGCGTATGTATTTTTAATTTAAAGATGGGAGCTCAGATCTGTATTACTTTCCGGGGTGTGGGGAGGATCGAGAAAAAGATTTGAATTTACGTTTCCTCATCATATAGGAAAAGCTGCCCAGCCCCTTGGCCTCCACCACTGCGGCGTTTTGATTCCCGGCTCAGGATCACTTCATCAATATCCAACCCATCATCCAGAACTTGGGAGTAGGTTGCCGTCGTGAAAAGCGCTTTGAACAGAGTTCCCCTCTGTCTCGAGAGCTTTTCTCGGCGTCTCATCAGCGCCAGAACATCGACGCATAAAGTGTGTCCACGACCATAATCAAGCTCATCAAAACCATCAATTACACAGAACAGCACTCCGGGAGATATACCGAGAAGTTCATCAAGGAGTGCAATTGCGTGTTTCCAATTTTGAACGGGGTTTTCGAGTTGCTGGAAGCGTTCACCTCCCAAATCAAATTCAATATTGACGTCTGAGTCCAAAAGGAGAATAAGCTGGCGAATCAGCGAGTATACGAGAGCTACCACTCCAGCTTCTTCAGCACTAAGACCTTCAGCACTGTCACTGCTTTTGATGTGCTCGCAAAAGTGGAATAGTATTGGTGCTCGAGAAGTGCGAGCTCCGTCGATCAGCGAGCCCGATAAAGATGATAGATTTGAGGGATAACGACCAGCTTTTGTTCCTCGTACCCAGAGTAGAGTGGAGGTATGGGCTGTGAGCCACTCGCGCATTCTTGTTATGACGGGGAGTGAAGCGAGGTTGGCGGGTGGTAGAGTATTGAGGAAGTCCACGGAGTTGCCTAGTATAAACTTCTCGAGTCCCTTTGAGGACTCTAAGATTGTCTCCCTCTTGAAGACCAGTTCTTTCGACACACTCTGCGAGAAGTTTATGGGGAGTGGCGATGCTGTTGCAGTCTCTTCCATTTCATTGCCAACAGATTGCGCATTAACTTGCAATGCTTCTAGCCTACCAGTACTCATGCGTTGCCATTGATCCGACTGCCAAATGTCTTCGAGCATGCCAGTTGCTCGGAGGCCCGATTCACGGTCGAGAATCCGGAGAATCCTTTGTTCGAAAGATTGCAATATTTGCTGTTGAATGTTTCCTTCCGATTATTAGCAAATGCTCCTTCGTTTTCTATCACCTTCAAAGAACAGAGGTGTCTGCGCGGGATGATGAAGCTAGATCGCTTGGAAGTTTCAAGGGGTGTAGGATAACCAAACGCGAATTTTCTTACCTTGCATCATTTGTTGCCGTTCCACTCGCCAGCGTGCCATTTCATTATCCCATTGTCTACGCCGTTGCTGTTCGAAGTCTTCTCCACTCGCAAGCATTACCTGAAGATTTTGAATACCCCCTATAGTAGCCTCTTGGTGGACCGTTATGGCTATGTTCTTGATGCATTCCATACGATCCTTAAAGCACTCATAGAAGTCTTCGTTGAAAGACCTCAGGGCCCTCGCTATTTTTGTTTGTAAGATAGCATCCTCGAAGGCATAGTATCTTACCTTTACTCGTCTTGCTGTACCACTCTGTGCAGTCTTTTAAGTACAAGAATATCTCTTTGTACAGTCTTGCGAGAGCAATCCTAGTGTAGCGGGTCGGGACAATTCCTACCTGCCTCTTGGCGAAGTCAACATGCTCTGTGATTTCATCAAATGCTTTTGATAGTCCTTCTGAAATTTGGATATAATTGACGGAGGCCTGATCACAGAGTCAGCTGAAGAAACATGGATGTGTTGCAAAAGAGTTGCTTGCCTTTATTAAAGTCTTGATACTACCACAAAATATCGAAGCATATTTGTCTGTATTTGGGAAAATCGAAAAAACGCTCTTGTGTTGGTGAGCCTTTTGACAGAACTTGTTATAGTAATCTCTTGGTTTTCCTCCCCCAAGCCTCTTACGACTGTTCATCTCGGTCTTAGCATCCGCAGCTGTAGCAATAACAGACTCAAAAGTTGTTGGGGCAGGTCCCATGATGGTGTCATCTTTACCCTCCTCTACCAGGTCCTCCTTGAGCAGAGCCCATGCTGTAGCAAGTGCGTCACGTTCTATCTCTAGAAGCTGGCTAGATTTTGTCAGTAGCGGATCTGACTCGTCAATGCGACTGCTATTCGATGACTTACATGGCTTCCTCGTCCAAATCTATTATTGCTGACCCCTGCTGGTTTACCCTTGTGAGAGAAGCTTCTACCAAGCTTGAAGGACTTGTCAAAGCCCTGGAAAACTCCGCTACTTCTTCCCTAACTTCTCGCATCGCTCACCAGATGTTTCGCTACAATTTGGGATTGAACTTAAAAAGATTGCAGAATCCCCACATTGTTGAAGCGGCTCAAGTCAATCGTATGCTCTCAGCGACCTGCCAATCCCTCGCTAATGGTGTGCAAAAATAGACGAATGGGAAGGCGATACTTAATCCATGGGTGGTTGGTAACGTTGTACAAGTTTGAAAAGCTGATGTATCCATTCGTTCTGGCGTTTTGGGGGCGTTGAGCCACATTGCTACGCACCACCTCGCCAATAGTGGCAGTCACTCGATTTCGGTGAGCAAATTCGTTAATAATCATAGCCAAATATCACGGGCCTGTCGTTTCAAGGGAACCCACACCAATTGCTAGCCTCGCTGCCTTACTCTAGAATTAATGGTGTTTGTTCTTATTCCCCATCGTCTGGATTAGGATCATCTGAATTTTTATCGGCTGAGTTGTTGTCGCAGCTGTCGCCAAAATGGAAGATACATTATCTAGAACCGAAGAGCCTAGGCGTATGGAACCTCCACCGATTCGACCCTCCGCAAGGTCCGAGGAAGTTGCCCCTGAATGTTCCGCCCAAAAACAGCTAAATCGCACGATTTCTCAAACTAGGGAGCAAATTTCGAGAAATAGTTCTCGTAATAGATTCTCACAGAAACGTCGTCAATCAGAGGTCTCTGTTCCCCCTTTCGATACCACCAAGAGCGTATCGCTTGAGAAATCCATCCCCAAGTCCACCTTCAACAGCCCAACTACTGCATGGCTAGATAGCACAATAAGTATGGACGCAGCAGGGACCAGGAATGTGTTTCAAGAAGTACATAAAATTATCTTGTCCGATGTAAGTATTTCTCCGTTTGTATCCCATTTCGAACATTGGACATCTAAAACAATTTAGATTAGTGTTGTTGAGGTCTTTCATGGAAAGCAACCCCAACCTCCAGTCGCCAACACCTCGCAAGCAGCAATTGTGCCTAACAATAAAGCCTCGGAATTTGAGATGACGCACCCTTTGAGTGAGATTGATAAAACAGAGGATGAGCTAACACCGCGAAAACTAACACCAAAGTGCCTTTATCGAGTAGAATATCGAGATGAAGATGAGGTTCTGGTGTACGAAAAAGAAGGAAATAGTGCAGCAGATATCAAACTACCTCAACGACTCGACGAGCCGGTGATGGAGGTAATCACTACAATTGAAGTCAAAAAGAAATCTCAGTCCAACAACGACAAATTCAATCCAGAACTTCATAAAGGACTATATCAAGGCACTGAAGTGAAAATAAACTCTCCGCTACTTATCAACGCTCTACGTGCTGTGGTTTCGTACTATCCCGGTGAAAGTTTATTCGAAGAACCTTTGTTTATTGACGAGCCTTACCAGTTCCTCGTACACCACCGGAAAGAGCTTGAAGAATACAAAGACAGTCACCCACCTAGTCATACTCCTGATTATCGCGCGGAGTGCAACCAGCATATAGATATCCTTCTTGACTTCCTTCGGCAGTGCTTTGACGGTGGTATCGAACTGGAAGAAGCACGCCATAAACAGAATCCTCCAAAGTGCACATTCGAGTACCTATGGATGCTCTTTAAGCCAGGTGTCGATGTCTACACCCGAGGAAATCTAGCTCCATTGATCAGTGCTCCCTCCGTCTTCGTGGTCAACTCCATTGAAGGTGGCCACTCGGAAGATGACATCAAGCAGACAACAATTCACATGTGGGATCTGCACTCCAGGGGAGATTCTGTGACGCGATGTGCTTCCCGGGCAACAATTCCGCCTTTTGATGGCGAGATGGAAATAACTTCGCTATTCGCGTATCCATTGAGCTTCATGCAGGAGGACGAAAGAACAGCACTAAAGGAACGATTGATCGCGCGAGGGAAACGCTACTACGAATACACGGCAATTTCACACAAAATGTTCTATGGCTATACCATGACCACCCCAAGGAGGCTTGTGAGTATCTGATCCTTATTACTAAGTCCTACACTAAAACACAGCAACATTTAGTATGACACTAGAGTCATTCTGGACACTGCCGAGTTTATCCTTGGGAATCGCCTTGATGCCTTGACCCTTAACACCGATTACGATAACACAATTGGGGTTTGTGGCTGTAGCTGTGATACTTGCGGTAAGACGAAGAACACGCAAGGAAAGACCAGGTTTTCTGGCTATGATAACATCCCTCTCATATCATCGGAAATCCCCGGGAAACTCACCGATCACCAGTATCTAGTCTGTTCGCCATGTGTGGAGGTAAGTCAACTTACTATCCTCAAGAAAAGCGGGAACTAATATGATATACCCGCAGGGCTTTGCGTTAAAGCAGAGATCGTGGCGTAAGTCTTCCAAAACCCGTTTTGCTCAGTATCTAAAAGTCAAACCTGGTGATAGAACTACTCGATATGGATGCGATTCATGATATAACATTCGAAAAAGAAAACATCGATGATCTGGTGCTAGACCCAGAAGAGAACAAGAGCTTATTGAAAGCACTAGCTAAGAGATATGCTCAAAAGCCGGCCGATATTGATATTCTACCACCGGTCATCAAGAACGGTGTAACCGTTGTTGGGCGCAATACAAATGAACCGTGGGCAGCAGACTTTATTGAAGGAAAGGGAGAAGGGCAAATAATTCTTTTACATGGTCCACCGGGAGTAGGAAAGACCTGTACCGCTGGTAAGCAAGGCTGAGATTGAATTTATTCTGACTAGAAGTCCAAGTTGGTAATCCTTTCTAGAAAGTGTTGCAGAGTTTACCGAGAGACCACTTCTCTCGCTCTCATCAAGCAATATTGGAGATAAGGCTAGTGAAGTCGAGATCAATCTGTTGAAGTACATGAAGAGGGCACGGCGCTGGGGAGCAATACTTCTCATAGATGAGGCCGACGTATACTTAGAGGAGCGTACAGCCCAAGATTTTGAGCGAAACAACTTGGTATCAGGTATGTCTGACTTGGCCATCAGTTTTACATCAACATTTATCTAACAATCAAAGTGTTCCTGCGGGCTCTGGAGTATTATCAAGGAATCTTATTTCTCACCACAAATCGAGTCGGGGTCTTCGACGAGGCGTTCGCAAGTCGAATCCACATCAGCATCTGGTATCCCGGCTTCGACGACATTAAACGCATCAAAGTCTGGAAGTCCATGATCGCAAGATTGAAGAGGGAGAGGAAGGACATCAAGGTTCCTTACGACCTGAACAAATACATCGAGAAGGATGAGGACCTGAGGAGAGTTGAATGGAACGGCCGGGAAATCAGAAATGGTGAGTTCTATACTTTATCAGATATGAAGTTCTGACAATCCCCCAGCTTTCCAGACAGTTGTAGCTCTCGCAGAGTATCACGCGGCAGAGGAAAAGTCCGCAGAGGTTGAAGTCAAGATTGAACATTTGGACCAGGTTGTCAAGATGTCGAAGAGATTCAAGGAGTATCTAACCACCTTGCCCGAGGGAAATGTGTCTAAGAAAGCTTTAAGACATGGCAAGCGGAATGATGAGTTTGGGAACAGATGAAACCTTTTGTCGGGCATCTACAAAATTGCTAGCTACCTCTCGTTTGTGGCTGAATAATATAATAAAAATGATTTCATTTCTCATGCACATGGAAAGCAAGCTTCCTCAAATGACCGAGGAATATCTAAAAGCAATGGTATTTCTCTACGTACAGTCGACCTGCCTGCGTAGAGATTACGATCACCTTAGCTCTATATAATGCTAGTGAGTTTCCATAGTTTGTGAAGAAGAATTCTGATGAATAGCCTAATACCGGAAAAGAGACCGTAGCCTCACCGATTTTTAAGCTCGTAATAGTATTATTTTCCTCCCTCTGAATTAACTCAAGCTACCATCACGAATCACACACGCACCGACTATGCTATAGAGATAATCTAACCCTCTATAAACCTCCAAAGCACGTAATGACTACCGGGAGAAGATCTTACATTAGGTAGGAACGGAATAATTATGCCAGGACCATGCCCCGCGCTCTTGGCTTGGTCATTGTATGACCTGGAAAGCGTTCTTGCCATTTCACCACACATATTAGGGAAATGGCAATGCCTAGGATGAACATGATAGCGATGTGGGACGAAACGTGATGAGAGTGGTGAAGGGTGAGAGCTTGTAGGAAAACTCGTCGTGAAATAAGTTAAAACTCCCTACAATGAGGTCAACTTCATTAGCATGAGAGGATATCCTTTATCATTAAATGCGCTGCGCAAAGACACCTGCATTTGGAATCCATTTGGCTCACAGAACAGACATCATCATATGTTCTAAACTCATGGTAAGATTCATTCACTGCGCAAACAAAAGATCATCGATGGCAAAACCATTCTTGAGCCACAAACGATCTGATGTCAGACGCATCTATTGATATTTTCACCGGTTTCTTTGAACCACTGTAGTTTTACCGAAAAGTCCTACGAGGGACCTGTTGAGGTTATATTAATTAAAATAGATGCTTTGAGACTGGGCATAGTCGTATATCTATCAGTTCCATCCTTTAACTGTCTATAGAGTATATGTATAGCAGCGGCCTATAACTAATAGTAGCTACATATATCGTCATGAATTGCACGCAGAGCCACGTTAGTTATGTAGAGTCAATTAATCTGACGGAAGCTATTATATAACCTGTCCAATAAATAAGAGAGCGATTTACTGACTCATATAGAGGCTAGTAGGCAATAGAGTATTTAAGGTTATATGGAGTAAATAGAATAATAAAGTAATGAAATATTAGGTCGGATGGTGCAACAGTATATGAGAGACGCCCAAAGAGATATAGTACATATGAAAGAAAATGAGAAGAAAGATGAGAGAATCTTAGTGATATATATATTCGTTGTCCCTGTGTGATTGAATTTCATTATCATATGCCACAGTTCACCGCCTCGGGAGTTTATGTGAGTTTTATTTTTGGAAGCTGCCCTCGCCTCTCCTCAGCTTTTCACCTGCGAAACACCTAGACTATCTTTCAACTCCACATGTGAAGGTACGGTGCACTTGACCAATGATTACCCCTCACAAAAGTTTCGGATCACGGGGTGATTTTGGTATCACAATGCCCCGAACTCACGGAATGAGACGAAAATGAGCTACATCTCTGAGGTGCTTCGGTATCTGCGAAAACACAGCCTCAATATCATAACCATCGTAAGAAAACAATTTCGTTCTATCATCTATCATGATAATACTCTCATAACGATATTCATCGCCTCGGCCTTATCTTTGCGGCGGTGGGTATAAAATGACCAAACACCGGGGTATCTTAGGATCTTCGAAAAACACAAACTCTACTCCTCCAATCGCATCTCCAAGTCACAACCTCTATGCAACCCCTCAACCCAACTCTTATCCTCACAAAAGAACAAGCCAAGCAACAACCACAACCAGCGCACCCATACTCCCCATATCCCTTAACTCGCCTCTACTCCTCTCACTCCCACTCATCTTCTTCGCCGCTTCCATGATGATCGTCATGTTACTCGCATCCTGCCTGATCTCACCGAGCTTCGCCGGTGGCGCCGCAGTCAAATCCTGAAGTTGCTGCTTGAACGTCTTCAAGATATTCGAACTTCTACCTTCAGGACAAAAGATTGTCTCGAAACCACCGCCTCCACCACCAGGGATGATGAATGTGCTTCCTTCGTCGTCGAATGGGAAGCCATAGGCATCAGGGCAGACTTTGTTGGATTGATGCGAGTACATGTTTGGCACGCATTTAGCCCTGTCCGAGTATTCTCCGGTACAACAATCCGATGGAGAATTGGTTTTAGCACAGCCAGAATCGCAAGGGTCGAAGATGGGACGTTTGATGTTATCGTCAGGATATGGATAGACACCATCACCCGGTTTATCAGGTTGGATAGTGAGAAGGTCCCAAGGACACCAAGACGCAATCCCGGCATTATCTTGAATAGGTTCCCACGGGATTGGAAAAGAGGCATTCCCCGAATCTCCATTCTCGCCAGATGGAGCAGGAGGAGCGGCGTATCCAGCTGTAGCTATACAGACAGCATTTGTAAGGTTTGGCGGAACGTTTGCGAGCTTTGGATCCGATCCGGGTAGCATAACAATACCCATAGGCAGATTGTATCCATCCACGAGAGAGATATCGTAGAAGCACTGCTTGTTGCCATTACCACCAGCAAGATCATACTCCGCAAGGGTTGCAGGTGATATTCCCTACCAGATCATCAGCTCAGCTTCCCTTAACACCATTTGAATACTTACAGTAGCAACACAGTTCAACACCCCCTGACAATCCCCTGAATCACAAGAAGGGCCAGCACCATTCGCCGGTCCATTTCCCGCAGCATTAAAACTACAGTTCGTCCTCCCCCAAACTCTCCCCTGCCAATTTGTAGAAACCATAAAATCCATACTCTTCCCCGGCGCAAGCTCAAACCCGCCAATTCCAGGCCCAGTGCCAGCTTGCGTACCGATACCCGGCCAGAGAGTCTCGCCGCATTTGTTGGTGACTTTCAGAGGTGCCATACCACCGCCGTCTCTCTTCGTAGGAGGGCCCCATCTTGGAGGGCGATCTGAGGTGTCGAATTGTTGGAACATGCGATTTGTATGAAACGCTGTGGTGCTCTCAAGTAGAAGCAATACTGCTAGACATCGTGATAGGAAAGCCATCTTGCGCTGATCGTAAGGTAATACCAAAACCCTCCTTCACAGGAATCAGGCGCATATGTATGTATAACCATACAAACAATCCTAGAATCAGGTACTCCTCGCACCCGTCCAATGGCGATCGATATCCAAGGTCAAGCCACCACTTCTCGTGCCTGTTTGCCGTCTTGGTCAACCCCTCGCTCTCAACGGTCACCAATGAGAAGTCCCATCAACTACGTGCGCACACCTGAAACATCGTGTCAATGACGTTGAACGAGGCAGAATAGACGTTTACGCGGGGGATCAAACAAGGCAGAGGCTGGAAGTATCCTTGTCTATGGCGATCTTTTGATGCTAAGAACAGAACAAGATAGTTGCAATGGTGCCTGCAGTAAATGAAAAGTGATAAGGTTGCTGAGAGGTGGAAAAATGCTGGCACCAGCGAAAAGGGAATATAGGAGAGAGAGAGAGTGAGTGAATGTGGATTGAAAAAGATGCTATTGATGATTGGAAGAGTCACGACGCTGAAGAAATGAATGATGAGTTTGAGGAAAGGCCAGGTACGATGACGCAAGTGAGGCAAGAGCGAAGAACAGGATTCGCTTGCTGTTGCTGAATACACCCCACTGTTTGGAGGGGCATGAACCTCAAGACCTTACATCCTGTTTATTCCTTGACATCTCATCTCATAATCATCTCCCTCATCTTTAGATCTCATGAATATATATATAATATTTCACCTCTCACCTCTCACTCACCTCAACCTCTTACCACCAGCCTCGTCTCCTAAAAAAAGCAATTCGCCTTACCTATCCAGCCACTCACATGACCTTTCCCTGTCCCCAACCCTTGTCACCTTGTACAACTATACATCCCCCTCCCTTCTCTCATCTCCCCACGTCCCATCCCCCCCCAACTTCCCACCCC
>LLCE01000129.1:0-121612 GCA_001414415.1 Hymenoscyphus repandus
GTCGGGTGAGAAGGCCACTGACGTGACCGCATCAGTGTGGCCCTCGAGCGTCTGCAGCGCGGCTCCAGTGGCGGCGTCCCAGAGCCGCACCGTCCGATCGTACGATCCAGACACGACCTGCTTGCCGTCGGGTGAGAAGGCCACTGACGTGACCCCATCAGTGTGGCCCTCGAGCGTCTGCAGCGCGGCTCCAGTGGCGGCGTCCCAGAGCCGCACCGTCCGATCGTCCGATCCAGACACGACCTGCTTGCCGTCGGGTGAGAAGGCCACTGACGTGATCCGCTGAGTGTGGCCCTCCAGCGTCTGCAGCGCCGCGTTCCAGTGTGCTTGCACTTTAGATTTTAACTGAATCCAATCTGGGATACAATCCTTGAACTGCCTTCGAATAACGCTATTTCCTGGCGCAAAGAGAAGAGCTGAACAGTATATTTGTAAAGGGGCCTGCTCAATCACTGATCGGTTAAATAAGGCAAATCGCTTTGCATCATGGATAAATATATGCAAGTTGGGGCTGTCCTTAACCTAAAAGACAAGTTAGTCAGACTTCTGTTAAACAATAGATAGCTTACAAAAATATAACCCTCTAAGGACAATATCGCTTCAATGCCTTCTGAGGTTTTCCCCATCCAGCCAAGGGCCTCAAGCCAGTGCAGTAGATGAACCTGTAGGAATTGGTGGGCTTCCTGCCCGTCGTAAGCCTGAGAACCACTCCGTTGCAGATGCTGAACCCAATAAAGGCATGCATATTGAACTTCAGGCGGAAGGCATTTCTTAAACGAACTGCTGTCAACTTGGCTGGCTTGAGTACCAGGAGCATGCATTTCGCAAATATCCTTCTTGAGTGTTTGGGACATTAGCTTTATGCAGCTAGTAGCTAATATCTTATGTGTTTCCTTCTCATCCACCCAGAAATCCCCACATCGACCTTTATCGAGGAGGAAGTCGCGAAATGAAGGGTGATGGAGGCGGAGCTGGCGAGTTGGATCCTCTGGGATATCAAGGATAGCATAAAGGTCCTCAAATGTCTGGTCGACCTCTTCCTTTGGAAGGTGTAATAGCCTGCTAAGTGAAGAGGCAGAAAGAGGTGAAAGCAATACTACTACACTTCCAAGCGTGTACTTCAACATATGGTATGCCTCTTTTTTCTCATCTTCCGAATAGTCTGAGATCGAGTGCTTAAGGACAGCAAGGTAGATCTCGTTAAGATGCTTCTCTGGTGCAGAAGCAGCGCTGCTACTACCCTTGAGAATTGTGTCCAGTCTCTTATATGCAAATCGCTTCCCCTCACGGATAAAGCGACAAGCTGTTGCGGCCCAAATGAAGAGGCCACAAGCATATGAAACTAGCTTTTTCAGAACCACTTCGCCTGGCCAGTCTGCTCCAAGAGCCCTCTCCTGCCTGATTATCCCCAGATTATATTCCAGGAACAGCAAGATATCATGGTTAACGATCGTTGGTAGTATATCATGCAGAACGAAATCCTGTCGATCAGCTTGTGGGATATGGTGCATACTATATCGAATTGGATTTTCAGGTCTGCTCGTTAGAAAAACTCGAAGCCGCACTGTTCTCAGCGATCGAGCCTCAGTTAAGAGTTGTATAATCATCCGAATATGCTCATCATTGCCGCACTCATCCAGGGCATCGACTACTAACACGTAAGAGGACGAAGACGAGCCACAGCCTAGCTTTGATAATGGGCGGAGGATAAGCTGGCTCCACTGATCGCGGAAGGACTGACTAGCAATATCCTTACGCTCAGAAATTGCATTACAGATATACTGTCGAAGAGGCGGTATGTTATATGCGAGCTGCATAGCAATACTTGTAAAGAACTTGCCGGCATTGCTCACATCTCCGCCACCCCTGGAGAAGAAAAAGCTAGCCCCAAGGCGCTCTTCCTTAAAGTATCTCCGGGCAATAGTACGCGCAATTGTCGATTTCCCCGTGCCGGCTAAGCCACGAAGCCAGAATATGCACCGCTCATCTTGCACATCAGCCCAGTCGTATATCTCTTGTAGTAGGTCAACTCGAGTATTAGGAAGGCAGAGGAGTTCATCTTGGCGAGTGACTGAGTTGAAAGGCGCTTCGATAGCATATGGTAGAACATGAAGTAGATCGCTGTCGAGTCCTGTATTATTAAATTAGCCTAGTCTTAGCTAGCACAGTCAGGTAGCAATGAAAATCATACTTGCCGAGTTCCTTTCGCAGTCGCTTAAACGCGTTCTTTTCCCCTTCACCATAGATGAGTGGTATGTAGACGTCAAAGATGCCCAACATCGAGTATGCCTTGTCTTCTTCGCGCGTAGTCCGACGATTTTCGACCCATAAAAATCGCTCCTCGACACGGAATTGAGATAGAGGGGTCCCTCGAAGCGCTGAAAGAGGGATACATGTTATCCCGTGGATTTGTTGCTCTAAACTTTTTCTATCCCCTAGACGGTCTCTTTCTTGAGAGAAGAATTCAATCGAGCCTGGACTCGGGGCAAGTAGCTCTTGGAGGGTCCAGCCTCGAGTAAACCATTTACTTGCCCGAAATGCTGTTTCCCAAGCATGCTCTGTGGACGAATCACTTGCTTCCCACTTCTTTGTCGACACGTCTGAGAGATAGACATAGCATTTGACCGCATTCTGATACCAGCGAAACATAGAGTTGATAGTTTCCTGAAGCTCGACAGCATTGGATTTATCGATACAGCAGGTGTCCACCCAAAAGTATTCCAAGTTGTGACGTTTAGCTTGTTCACCGCAGAACTTTATCTTACTATAGCCAGCCTTGCTTTTGTTTATACCTTCCATTATATCCTTGAAAGTGACCTCATCCGCTTCCCATCTGTGCGAAAGTATAGCATACTTGGGTATATCGCTCCCAATGAACTCGATCAGGCTGAAATCACCATCGTTGTTATATTGTAGCAGACGCATTCTTCAACTAGGTTCAAGGATCGTAAGAGGGTTCTTGGTAATTATTGAGCCATCGGGTTAGCATAGATGCGAAGTTGAGAGAAGATGCCTGGTTGAAGCTGACGCATTCAGCTGAGTGGCAGCCTCGCGGCAATATCCATCTGCATTGTTATGCACCACTAGAAGCGCGCAAAATCTGCCAATCGCTATCGCTAGGGCTCACTAGCAAGATATGTATTCGAAACATACGCCCGATAGAGCCATGATTTGTTCTTATCGCTGAGGAGGCAGGGTAAGGCACAGCATAGTAGTAGGAAATCCAGGTGTTAGAATCTGCTTTAAGACAACGGATTCTAGTGATGTCGTGGCTAGCGCAGAACAAAAAGAGGACAAGTGGCTGCTCATGGAAATTTCTAGAAGAATGTCCCAGTTTTGTATGAATCCGATATGATATAAAATATAATACGATTAGTTAGAGTCAACGTTATACCATATTATATAAGCGCGTGGAGTCTGAAATTCATTGGAGGTACCAACCGGCGCGCCGGCACTTTATGAATTTGCGTCACATGGCAGCCACAAGACTGGCGATGACTTCTCTCAATAGTCCTGAAAGATTGAGAAACTCAGACAAGGATAATTTATATATTTTGATAATGGTAAAAGCTTGATAGTAATTCTCTAGTAGAGGAGTCCTGATATGCCATGAGATAAAGCTCTCTGTAAACCAGGGGCGACGACGATAACACAAATATAATTTTCTAGATAGCCGGGACAGGAGTGTTTCAGGAGTGGTCACAGTATATAACTGATAAAAAATTTAGGAATTTTCGATATTTACACAGAGTTTGGATTGCTTGAAGTCAAAGTACCCTATCATTTTTTTCGGCATGCAGGGATAGACGTTACTGACCTTTTAGGTCACTTGCACAGAGCTTAAGCAGATGCTAAGACGCGCATCTCATAAATCTATTTCTCTACCTCCCCACCACCACCAAGACCATCTTATGATGTATCTCCTGCTCTAAAATACTCTCCAATACTGCCACAAGCCAAATTTCAAAATCACTCGCTATACTCCACCCATCTTCACCCTCGCCTAATCATCCATCAGGATACCCCTCTTCCATCCTCAAAGATATGACAAGTGCTACTTTCAAGCTCTCCGTCCCACTTTAACATTGATATGCGGTCTCAAATCCGCATGATTGGAGTGAGCGATGTTGAAAAGATTGTTGGCTTTGGAAATTTTCTCCATTAGACACCCTTTCTAAATGGAAGAAAGAAGAGGAGGAAATACTCGATAGTAGCCACGATAACCATCCCTATTCTCTTATTCGCGCCTCCATCCACCCCACGAAGCAGCCAGCTTAGCATACAACAAGCAAACAAACGACCATTCACGCCACCTTGATAGCAGAATCCCTTGTAACCACTAAAAATCATTCCTGACCAGCTAATACAAAACCCAGCTCCATGTTCCTTTTCCAACCCCTGGGCTTATCTAACCACCTCATCATCCTACTATCTTTAACTTCAACTCCCCTCAACCATCACAACACCTTACTTTCCACTACCACTACCACAATGATCAACTTCCTAACCTGTTTCCACAATCCCTTCCCAAAATGCGAATTAACTTTGATAGTAGACATCTAATCTATCTCTCATGCCCCTACTAACTTTGAGTCCTGGGATGCTTCACTTAAATTCTTTCTACAGAAGAGAAAAGAGGGGGTATCTTGAAAAGTTTCCATTGATCCTCCCCACATTATCACACCTAAATTCCATCCATCCTTTCGCTCTGTGCAAGACGCACCAAAATACTCCCATCAGCCTACTATCTCGTCCACCTCTCCTCGATTCTTCCACACAAAACGACCGCCTATTCCATCCCGATTATAGATACCAATGACTGCCCACGACTGACGCATATCATATAATTTGCTTCCATCCTTCGTATCTGCCCTCGCATTTGCAGCCATTAACAAAAGAAATCTTCTAACATGCCCCGAGCATGTTAACTCAGAAAGATGTGATCCGCTTTTCTTTTTGCATGCTTTCATTCTCACGCCTCGCTTCCCATCAACATAAGAAATTCGTCCTAAGCTTGCCACGCTTTAGTGGCTGCTGTGATTATGCGAATTTAGCGTTGTGAAAAACGCGGATTATCATCTGATCTCGTTTTCCTCATCTACTGCTAGATCTTAAAGCCGAAGTTCTCTTAAAACTTGATCTGCCATGTTTTTGTACTGCCAAGTTCCTCCCGCCAGCCGTTTGAACTGAATCCCGTGTAGCGAGAGTAGCGGGACTTTCACAATGAAAATTTCGAATTCGAGGATCATGCTTCCACCTAACTCACTCTGAACATGAGTGCTGGTCTCTCCCACTGCTCTCGCAGACGATCCTCGGTGATCACGGCTGACGCTTTCGTCAGACGCATCGGAATTAGTATAGCTTGTATCATTTCGATTATGTCTACCAGGGGTTCTTGGTGTGTGGGGCGATTTTTCTGCCTCTCTGAAATCTTCGCGCTCTCTATCGATGCTGTTGTTGTTGCCACCCATGAAACCTCCAAAGCTGATTCTACGACGGTGACCTGGGGTTTGGTTGCCATGGCTACTAGGTGGGAGATCTACAACCTTCTTGAGATCAATCGAAGGTGTATGCCTACAATTGAAGCCGCCTCGAATCTCAGTATACTCGACACCCAGCTGCTTGAGGACTCTGATGATGTCGGCACGTATAGCGTAAACCGGTTTTGTAGAGGTCGTAGAGACACTAAACAAACCTTTCAAGAAAACAGGCTTGACGTTCTCTGCTGTGTCTACTCGATCAGTGGAGAGACCACTGGCGTCGCCACCGTCCAAATCAGTCTCCTCTGGCACGTTGGCCTCTCGAGCTTCGTCACGACGAGCACGTCTAGCCTGGATACTCTCTCTTCGAGCATGACCAAGAGACTTCGCTCTCGTCGCTGCCGACTTTGGATTCAGATGACCTGGAGTCTTTGGTTCTGGTTCCCGTAATGTCTTGTCGTTGGTGGTCGAATGATCAGAGCCACTGGTAGGAGGTGGCTCTTTGTATGTGACTCGTGGTGGAGGTGGTGCTTCCGAAGCACCTCTTCTAGTTTCTTTCCGGCGAAATTCTGCAGAGTTGACACTCGCCGACCTTCCCAACCCCTTAGAATTACGTGCGTTATTATCGGCTGATCTAGGCGGGGCAAGGAGATCGCTGTGTTGAGGTTGGCTGCTTCCAGAACGAAGCATGGAAGACGGTGGATTGTCGGTATTGCGTTCTCTCGTTCTCCGTACACTGAAGCTTTTTCGAAGCGTGCCATGTTCCTCTGATGACTTTACATGCACCTGAGGAGGGTGGCTTTTGTCGAAATTCTTCTCCGATGTTTCCTTGCGCCTCCTCGTGCTAAAGCGACGGAGAATACCAGCGGCAGTGCTCTCTTTGCGATGGTGGGTCTGTTCAGGGGGCGTCTCGACGATAGCTGGAGACGTTGGCCCACCTGAGCCAGGTATTTTCAAATGCTTCATGCTTTCTGTTACTTCATCCTCGCCGTGGGTTCGAGCACGCGGCCGCGAACGTCCTCCGGTAGCCTTTTCGCCTTTCATTTCGTAGGCTGCTGAATTTGTATGAGCTGCCTCGGGTGGCGCCAATTCAGGCATTGCCACTGCGGCAAGTGGTGCTTCTCCAGGCGAACGAGGCATGGTTGTTGCACCAGGATTTGCAGCAAGTCGATCTCTTTCCTGCTTTTCTCTAACAAGGTAATACACAGAGATGAGTGGGTGATAGGCGTTCACGGGATCATTTCCCAATGCCAAGCCCTCAGAGCTGGGAGCCGTAAGAGTGTCACGGCTGGTCGTTGAACTTCGTCTCTTGTAGAAATCAAACCCAAACCCTCTTTTCTTTTCAGTATCTCGTGGTGGTCCTTGCATCTCCCTCTCTTGCGCAGCCACTCGAACGGCGCGTTGGTATTCTTGCGAATCGATAACCTCCGTCAATTGGGTCTGAATCAGTTCAGGAGGACCAAAGTCGAAGCCCGTCATCGCTTGTATTACGGCTGGATCTAGAGGAAGCTGGATCGCCTCTCGGACTGGTAGGTAATTTTCCGGTGGCGATCCAAATCCCTTGATCATCCATGGATGGTTTATGATCTCTTGCAAACTGGCACGCTGTCTGGGGTCAGTCACTAACATTCGTGAGATGAGGTTCCTGCATTCTATTATTGTTAGCATATACCGTCAGCACAGCTTGAGAGTTGCACGTACCAGGCGACAGCCAATTCGGATAGTCCACCAGACCTTTCTTGATCTTGGCGTGTAATGCTGGCATGCTTTGATCATCAAATGGAACCTTTCCGCAAACTAGAACATACAACACAATCCCAAAACTCCAGACATCGACCTCAGGCCCGGTGTAAGCCTTTGCTTGCAACAGCTCCGGTGCTGCAAAATACAAGCTCCCGCAGAATGTCTTCAAATGACTCCGTGGAGCAAACAGGTTGCTAAGTCCAAAATCAATTATTTTGATATCGCCCGTCTTGCTTATCAGAATATTTTCAATCTTGAGATCTCGGTGAACGATACTGTTCCTATGACAGTAGTCCAAGGCGCTTGCGATTTGTCTGCTGAACTTCCGTGCCTGCTTCTCCTTTAATCGACCATGCGATATTATATAGTCGAGCATTTGTCCACCATTGACATACTCAAAAAGCATATACCAGTGGTAGGTCGTCCGCACTACATCCCGCATGCCGCAAATATAAGGGTGATCTAAGAGAGTGACAATGGCAGCCTCTCGAGCCGTTCGAACTTCTTTCGAGTGGTCGGCACGTTCTCTATCAGCGCGGCTCTGGTTGTGCCCATCGTCTGTCGATCCTCGGGGAACAATCTTTACAGCAACCTACAAATGTTAGTTTTCAGCCTGATCCTCAGCTTCAAACCAAACATACCTGCTCACCCCCTTCTGGTCGTCTTGCCAATTTCACCTTGCCCATACTACCAGCGCCAATAGTCTTCCCTAACACCCAGTTCCCAGTCTGTGCCGGAATTGTAGTTCTTGACTTCCCTGACCTGCCACTCTGTCGCGTCTCCTGGGCTGTCACCACAGGTGCAGGCCCCCCGCCATTTGCTACTGCTGTTGACATATCTCTTGAATCTCTCGAGTGACGACTATGGTGTGGTCTATGGTGATGGCCTGACCCACCTCCTTTACTAGACTCTGCTTGCGACTGCAAAGGTCGGTCTCTGCTGGAGCTTCGTCTGCTCGAATATTCGTAATCAGCGTGCGGCGGCCTCTCCTCGACAGCGCCGTGGCGCGACGAAGTTCGGTGGTGAGCCGAATGCGTGCGATGGGGGCTGGGAGGGACGGCCTGTTTAGATCTCGTGGATTGCGATCGGCTTGGTGTTGATTGAGATTGTCCTCTTCGTGAAGACGTTCTGTCGAGCGTTGGCTCCGTTGCCATCGCTCGAGAAGGATGCTGGCGGTGCCTTTTTGGGCCAGCAGGTCCGAGACCCTGGGCTCCGAGGCTGGCAGGAATCTAGCGAAGTGTACGCCGTACGTCACAGAGAATCCTAAACGATTGAAGATAAGGTAGGAGGATGAAGCAGGGCGATGCACGATGGGGGATGCGCGATGCGCGATGCGAATTGTGGTTCGAAGAGGAAGAAAGAAAATATCGCGGTAGGGTAATGTAAGGTCAGGTAAGGTCAGGTAAGGTCAGGTAAGGTTTGCGCGGTGCCACGAAAAGCGTCTGTGGATGAATACGGGTGGTTTTGTGGAGGACTGGGCTAGCTGGCTTGACCCTACTGTGCGAAAGAGAGGTGGAGGGAAGTGGCTGGGAGGAAAGACCGCTTTCAATGGAGGGGCAGAGGAGTAGCGCTTGAATGCAATCAGCAGTCACAACACATCACATCTGCGTGGCACAGCTGAGAGGTTCAAGTTTAGGTCTGAGGGCATTGGAGAATGAAATTGGTTGTTGAAGCAGCAGACTTGATTAGTTATTCTGATCTCACTGCGAGTCAATATGACGTTGTGTCTGTGAACCTGAGAGGCTCTCTTGCTGTCTCAGAAGCGCCATTGGTGTAGTATTATTCACCAAAGAGATACACTTGATTTTGTAACCTGCTCTATAAGGCAGAAAAAGCAAAGAAAGCTACAGCCGCGACGTCAATAACGATAGCCGTTATGCATGAGGCTATTGAAGGGTGTCGACAGGTTATTAATATTCCCTACTTCGAGTTTCCCCAAGGGTCATGTTCAAGCACAGGCAATAATGTTGATCTTTTTCTACTTCAAGAAAGGTTGCCCCAGTTTGCTAGCAGGGAATCAGGGCAACAAGAGGAACTACTTTCGCTACTCTTAGCTTAGAGGCAGCTGTCAGTTCTCGCAGATACCCGGATATCTGTTCTTGCCGTTAGGTCAGATAGACCCCAAACTGTCGAGACATTCAATCAACGTAGAATGATGACTATTACCAATGGAATCCTGCAGAGTCAATATCAAATATTAAACTTCTCGAATGTCGGCTCAAGATACCGGGTTCAATTGCCTCACTCTCTGCACGAGCGAAATGCTTGGGCGATGTTGCGGATCGTGATTGGAAGGCTGCAGGTGCTCCTATGCATTCGAAGAGAGCTGCAGATATCGATTGGCCTGAGTCGACGGCTTGGGCTGATGAGACTCATGAGAGCGTTCTGGGGTAGTGGGACTGGAAAGCGAATGGAGATGAGGCAAACAGTTGCTCCGGAGACTTGCATCACCGTCTCCCTTCCACCGAATAGTCCTGCATATCGCCCCCAATGGATAATGCGAAAGATGAGATCAGGACTTTGGGCTCCAACGACTCAACAAAAGGAATCCTGTACGACTTATCTGGACTTTGCTCGGAGAAATTTAAAAGCGTGGCTCTACACCTATTACTCGTTGTATTCAATATGATTAGCTAGTAGCTAGTAGAGAGCGGTACTAGATGCTAACGTTAGCTGCAGTATATTGAACTTGGAATGTGCTTTGCTTCCAGAGCTTCGAGAACTTCCAAGGTAGAGAACAGATGAAGCCGCTACCGTGAGCTAGGAAAATATCTCGGTTCCGTTTAAGCGACAAGGGTCCATTACTCAGAAGTTATGTAAGCGAGTGGCCCCTTCTCGTAAGGCTGTGATCTCCTCGAGGCTGTCAACTTTGGTAGCCTTTCGCATCTATCTGAGGTTCAAGAAAGCCGCTCTCAAAGTCTCATGTCTTCATTATGTCAGGAAAAAGGTCTCGCGCAACCTTTGAGGCAGACCTTCAAGCAAAGCAGTCACCCTTCGTAACATTTGGCACACCTCTGCCACCTCTTGATCCAGATGTACGAGACGATGGATCCTATGTGCCAGTATGGAAGCAGGAAGTTCGAGATGAGAGGGGTTTGAAACGACTACATGGTGCATTTACTGGTGGCTTCAGTGCTGGGTAAGTCAATTGGATGTCACAAGCAGAGTCCAACGTACTGATCGAGTCCATAGATACTTCAATACTGTTGGCTCGAAGGAGGGCTGGACACCTTCTACATTCGTATCATCTCGTTCAAATCGAAGCAAAGATGCGGCAAAACCTCCCCAACAACGTCCTGAAGACTTCATGGATGATGAAGATATAGCGGATGCCGCGGAAGCACAGCGAGTACAAACAACCGATGGTTTCTCCGGTCTTGGGTCTACAGAAGATGATATCTCGAGAAGAGGTGCATTGGTGGACCTATTTAAGATAGAAGGAGAAACCATGGGCGTGAAATTGCTGAAGAAGATGGGCTGGAAGCAGGGGCAAGGAATTGGTCCTAAAGTTCGACGACGGGCACGGCTTGACGGAATTGAACAACTAGGAAACGATAAAGATTCTCTCCATCTTTTTGCACCCGAAAATACACATATGATTAGTTTCATCAGGAAGAATGATCATAAAGGATTGGGTTACGAAGGCGAGGGAAAGCTCTCAGTAGCTACAGATGCCGAACCTGAGACTAACAAGTCAGATGATGAGGATGAGGGTCAAAGCCAACTTGCTTTGATCGCACCCAAAAAGGCAAAGAAGAAAAAGCCTGCCCGCGGTGGTATAGGCATAGGGATATTAAACGATACGGGGTCAGACGACGAAGACCCCTACGAAATTGGTCCCAAGATATCATATAACCGAGCCATCGGAGGAGACAAGAAGAAGAAAAAGCCCACCAATGGCTTGGCTAACCCTTTGCTCAAGTCGAAACCAGTTTTCATATCGAAGAAAGTTGCTATGGCAAAGGCTGCTGCAGGATTCAGGAAATGTCATGATGGACGATTACCACTAGACGGATTTATTCTAAGCAATAATGAAGAGTTTTCCTCGATTCTTCAATCATCCAGCATATACACACCTTCAGAAATACCCAAAGACTGGAAATCTTCAAAGCATCCCAAAGCCGGCTCAGAGCCAGCTGCCTTTCTCTCAACAGCGGACGCTGCAAAACTATCTAAGCTTGATCCTAAATCTCGAGCCGCTCTTCTAGGAGAAGCGGCCCTTCCCGGGAAATCAGTCTTTGATTTCCTAAGTCCAGCAGCACGAGATCGATTAGTCTCTGCATCCGGAAAAGGCAACCTTCCACCTGCATTGGGCGAAATCCCAGCAGGCTACAACCTCACTGAAGAAGAGCGACAAAAGGAGCTACTAGCCCAAATACCCAAAGTCGATAAATACACAGCCGACGCAGCTCTCGGCAGAGGTGCAAGTGGATTCATGCCATACGGCGAGGACGAGTCGAAACGAAGTCGATATCGCGCATACCTTGAGAACCAAGCAGGAATACGATCTCATCAACTAGAACGAGCACCAGGAATGTCAAAAGACGACTGGATCAAAGAACTCCGAGAATTTGCAAATTGCGCTCAGATTTTTAAACCCATGTCTGGTATGATGGCTACGCGCTTCACGTCCTCTACGACGGCACCGAAGTCCACCTCCGATGAAGCAGGAGGAGATGCTTCTCTCCTCAAAAAACCCGAACCAAAAATCGAGGATCCCGCGGAACAAGCTGCGAAATTAGGCATGTATGGTCCTATGACGAGAAGTTCGAAAGAATGGTATCCAACAAGGTTACTTTGTAAACGTTTTAATGTCAAACCGCCTTCTCATGTACAACCTGGTGCTACGGAACATGCTGATGAGGGGATGGGTGGAAGGAATACTGCGGAGGAGCTTGTGTCGAGGAGTAAGATTGATGAGATGATGATGCAGGGGCATCAAAATTTCCCAGAAAGCAAGGCTCCCGAAGAACTTGTTGTTGAAAAAGAGGAGGTTATTATCGATGTTGAGACGAATGAGGCATTGGAGGGGCAGAAGGCTGGAGAGGCGGTGTTTAGGGCGATTTTTGGGGATGATAGTGATGATGACAATTAGAAATAAAGATATAAGACGCGACAATTTATCTTGTTTGCCCAGTTGGGTCCTAGATTAGAACAGCGCTGCTAAGAGTACCGTATAGAGGACCCGAGACCAATACCGAAGAATTGTAGCTTCACTAGCTGTTGCAAGGGAGGAGCACTCGAGCACACTTCCCTTTGAAAGCGGTGGAGTGAAAATCATTACACTTCTGCCTTAAGCTCAAGTTAATATACAACCCTCAAAGCTATTTTCATTGGCTTGAATTAATAATTATGGTAGAAGACAATAATAGTCAACAACCAAAGACAGGAAAAGAGAAGGCATAAATCAGCTGCTTTCCATCTTAGCGGATATTGGCTGAAAGAAAGTATAGTCGTCTGCAGAAGAAGTACCAATGACAGAGGACAGCAATAGCCGGGATCTTATTAGCATCTTTAACAGATTATGAACGTCAGAAGTTACAAACAGTGATTGTGCTGTCAATCGATGGCTACCTCTGCTTTCTGAATGCTTGTAATTCTTGGCAATTCACCGTCACCAGATGTGGGTTTGGAGGAATGCTTGTTCTCACTTTCCATCTTTCACATATACTTCTAACCTCTACATGAGAGCCGACGACACTTTTCGCTTATCAGAGACCCCTACCTTCTATCTAGGTTCAAATTTATAATGCAAGGCAAGAGCCTTCATGGCTTGGTTCCTTGTATCTATCCTTTTGGCGAGTTTCGTGATCGCGGTGGTTTAGGAAAAGGGTTCGTGTACTAGATTTCGAGGCTAGGCTTTGCATGGTCGTCTCGGTGGGCACTCGCTCGACAATGAGAGTAAGACTAGGATAATATCAAATGGACCAGGAAGTTGTAGGTGTAAAGTGTGTTGAATCGACAAATAGCGAGATTTCGGTCTCGTGAATCATGGGCAATGATTTGCTGATAGCGGTGACTTGGTACTTGAAGGTAGTCTGGGTGGTTGTGTCTCGAAAATAATCGCAGTAGGGTATTCCGAGTGTTCGTGTCATAGTATCTGTGTAATGTAGGGGCCTCAGTGGAATGTTATCCATTTAGTAACAGCAAGTGAATATGAAGGATGGTTTCCATGAACACGATCGAACTGTCATATGGCGATTGGACGGAAGTGATCGCTTTCGTTCCACAGATACTTTCCTCTTAAAGACAAAGGACTTGTAGCTCGGGGCGAAGTTACTAAGTCATTGAAGTTCAGAAAACTCTGCAAATGCTCCTACTTGTAAGTTATATCTGTCGATAAGTTGAGAGGTGGAATTTGTGGTTGGTTGGAGGCTGGGCACTTTTGAGACCTTTCGAAGGACCGTGGATCGAGGGCGCAAAACTAATTTGTAAGTTGGGAAAGCTACAAGTAAGGAACACAAGTTGAAACAAAGAAGTATAAATACATCTGTAAACTATAAAGATCAGGAACCGAAAATTTGTGTTTCTGCAACACATCGGAAAGGCTGAATGGGCTGAGGAACATTCGTCACTTCTCGCCTAAAGAATCCGCCACAAAAACATTGAACAAATTTCACTTGGACGTAAAATTCGACAAGACTGGAATAGCTTTTTTTTTTAGAACAGGATTCTCCCTCATCATATATATTTCTCCCCCTTCCAAATCCCAGCATCTCTAATCCTCCCTCTCCAGGCACCACAATGAATTCCCTCGGATCTCCGAAACCCCATCCCCCTCCCCTCAATAGGCCCCTCCCCATCCAACCGCATCCCTCCCCCAATTCCAACCCTCCCATACCTCGCTTCCACCCTTCCAACTTTCCATCAGCCCCATTCTCTTTACCCCCTACCACCCTGCTCCCCCGTCCGAGCGTACCTACTGCTCCACTTCCAAGGTTTCAGTTTCACAATTCTCCCCAATCCCACCTCAACTCTTCTTTTTTTCCACACCTGTCAATGTCGTTTTGTTGCACGTCGCGATTCTCGATACTACCTTCAGTTACGAGGCTATCCTTGAATTTTGTAAACGGATCAAGGGACCTGGTTGGTTGTGGGCTAGGTAAGCGTCGGGGAATTTGTTTATGTCAAATGGGGAGGATATTGTATTGGATGGTTCGGGATTACCTGTCGAGGGGATGATGGAGTGAGCACTTGCAAGTGTTTAAAGCTCATTACTTTACCACCCAATTTTACAGTGTGATATGAGAACGAGATAAGTCCCTCCAAAATACTGACAGGAAGGCTATGGGGAGCAGCAGACATGTTAAACGAACTTTGGAGGATCATCACATGTCAACCAGCAGGAAGGCCGAAAATCATATGACTGCACAAAGGCCAAATATTCCCATTTTGATACATACAAAGAACCAACCCCATTCATGCTTACTTACACCAGTAATGGAAAGAAAGGCAGAAGTAAGCAAACCGAGTTTCCACGCGCCAGATGTCTTTCTCTTTTGACTCCCATGCCCGAATTTTGTCCCCACCCAGCGATCGTATCTTCTCATACAATAAAGGCAGGAATTCCGAAAAACATTATCATGTAGAATGCATTAAGTTAGAAAAGGAGGACTCTTCGTTCCTGAACCGAGCCGCGAAGTTTGGCAAGCAATTCCCACCCCTCGCTCGCTATGCAGGAGATCAAATCTTGGAATAATCTTGTGACCGAAGAACGCCAGAAGTGCTGGATAGAATATTTAACAGGTAGATTACCGGCCATCAATCGATAATAGTTGTGTCTTGATTAGAGTTGTTGGTGAATTGGCAGGATAAAGCCGGAGATGAGTGTTGCATGTCATCAAAGTGCATGAGGCTATATGCCACTTGCTGAGCCGTGAACCATGTCGAGATCTATGGATAAGGGCGTGCTGCAATGACGCCAAACCGCTCAGCGACCTGGAAAAGTGTTAGCACTTGACATTTCAATCATGCGAGAGCACACTTACATCTGGAGATGCAGACTTGATAAAAGGCAACTCGAAGAACATATATTTCTCATTCTTGACAAGCTCATGAACGGTAACAATCAGACCCCAAGGCTGTGGCCACTGCCCAGCCAATCGTTCTAATAGAACTCGAGTGATCTGTTGTCGGATATCAGACTCTTCCTGATCGTTCATATCATGCCCGAAGATCTCTAACAGTGCTTGGCTGAAGTAATGGGTATGGTTGTTTGGGAATCGAAGTTGATCAACGAGGCTGCCAATAAGGTAGTAGCGAGCTTCTGGGCGCAATTCATGAACAAGCATGGTCAACAACGCAGCATCCGGTGAGCTTGGCGTGAACGTTGCTACGTTCTTGGACGTGGCTTTGGCGATAGCACTGAGTCCGACATAGATGACCAATGCCTCGATTAAAGTTCGATCCACATTGATAGGGACGAAACCAAGGCCCGAATCACGACCTTTCTTTTGCTGAATGGCGTGTGCGATATGAGCAACTGCATCCTCCGAAGGACCAGTACGAAGAGCATCGTTAATGATTTCAAGAAGTCCACGTTGCAAGAGAGGTGTCTCAACATCATTCACAATAGTTGGGGAATCACGGATTTCGTCAATGCGATCGATCTTCAAGCCTGGTTGAAGTGGATCAGGCATCTTTGAGTATGGTGCTGGGTTGGCGTTGAGTATCAGGTTGTGTAGCTGGATACAATGACTCGGGATATTGGCACAAAGTCTCGAATGGTTTGCAGACACGAACTCCGGGAAGTCGTGTTGCAAGACCACAAGAATCTTGAGCACACCACCATAGAGACGTTTTGTCAACTCTGCCAGATGAAGAGGTTTGAGAAGGTTGCCAACGTGAAGCAACATACTGTCCAAAATCTTCGCAAAGGGTTCCCAACCCTCATGACCTGGTAGTCTCAGGATATTGGGCATGA
The DNA here is from genome assembly GCA_001414415.1 of Hymenoscyphus repandus. NCBI lineage: Eukaryota > Fungi > Ascomycota > Leotiomycetes > Helotiales > Helotiaceae > Hymenoscyphus > Hymenoscyphus repandus. The sequence goes on from LLCE01000129.1 coordinate 16,147, forward strand.
AATCGCGATGGGCGATCAATCCGAACCACGCGAAGACGAAACCAGAGAAGTACTCTGGTTGAATCTTTAGGAAGTTACGTGCAAAGCTCAGTAGGAATCTCTGGTGTTCCTGTTCTGTGATACCGTCACCATTGCTGGGTTTCATTTCAGAAAGCAAAGTCGAGAAAAGTCTGAAGAAGACCTTCTGGTTGAAAGTCTCGCCTCGCAGAAGGTGATGATGGTTAAGCACCAGAATTCCAAGAGACAAGGTTTGTCCCAAAAAGGCAGGTCTGTCGTTTTTCACCTCACCCTCACGCTCAGGTTGTTTGACGAGCATTGCTACGAGCCGGGCTAGAGAATCAACAGGAGTATAAGCATCGTTCATGGTGTGAGTTTGAACCAGCTGCTCGAATTTCTCGACGGACAAGTCGATTGATATGCGCAAAAAGATAAGCAAATCATCTTGGCTATTGATAACCTGCGATTTGTACATGCGAGAGATAAATTCCCAGGAGGCTTTTTCTGAGGCATTGTTGTTGCTGTAAAGATGGATCCATTCCTCGAAAACGTACTCCATTTGAAATTGGCGTTCTATGAGCCGATGTGCTTCGCTGGAAGAATCTGGCTGAGCTAGGTTGGAGTTGCTCAAGAATGCTTTGAGCTGTTGCCCAGCTTCCAATGAAGGATCCTCCTCGATCCAGTACCACGCGACCTCCAAGCTTCTCGCCAGATCAGTACGCATAGCAGATGGGTTCTCGCTACAAATGAACTCATCTACCATCGCGGTCAAGAACTCGAGTGCTTCAACCTTGTGTTGCTGTATAGCTTTATAAACTGTTGCGTCTACTCGATGCCATTCAAGCATACCTGCTTTGATCAAAGCAGTAGCAAGAGGTACATTGAGAAGGATGTCATTCGGCTGTTGTCCGATACGAAGAGCAATTCGGTTTGCATATTTCCCACCAATCTTGTACATTTGTGTCAAAACAGTCACCAGACTCTCAACGAGAATGGTTTCTTGTTTGTCTTGTCCCAAACCACTGAAGAGGAAGCTGCAGAGATTTTCCACCATGACGAGATCCAAGTCACCTGGGGTTTGAGAACACTTGACCACCAAGTTGAAAGCATGGTCGAGATAGTCAACGACTGAATGTGGACGAGGCAGGTCAGCAAAATGTCGATATTGCTCGGAAGCCTCGGCGGAAAGTCTTTGGATGTCTAGGAGAGTCTTCTCAAACTTCTCAATAACCGCTCTTGGGTCCATTTGTGCTTGTGGGGGAGCTGGAAGTCGACCATTGACCATATTAGCATTAGGCTGGGCATATGGAAGCTGGTGATTGATGTGGGCTATTGTTTGGGGCTCTGCAGGAGTAGGGAGGTGTGGAACTCCTGGATATTGGTCTTGTAGGATTTCGTTCGCCATTGACCTCGTTGCATCAGAAGACGTAGCCACATGAGTAGCACCAGTCAATGATTGTGGACGTGGTTGTCTTGCGAATTCGTCGTAAATGGCCATCTGTTCTTGGTTGAGACCTCCCATTGACGGACGTAACTTATAAGGATCTGGAATAGTCCATGACCAACGGCTCAACTCTGGGTCATAATATTCTTGATCTGGTCGCATCAATCTGTGCTGTCGGCGTCTTTCAAGTTCTCCATCGAGCATCTCTTCGATTTCGGGAACGGCGCGCTCTTCTGCCTTGTTCTCCACTTGTCTACAAGCCAAGTCGAGGTTGGAGTTCACACACATGATTATAGTGCCCTCAGGTAGACCTTGGGATAGTTCTCCCGATGTTGATCTAATGTAATTTGTCATGCTGGCACGTAAAGGTTCCTTGGAAGTAACTAGAGCAAGGCTGCCGGCAGTCCGCTTAACCATGTTGATGGCTGCAGCACGGACTCTTTCCTCGTTGGGCTCAGTCGAAAAATCCTTGTGGATCATTTGGGCGGTGGAAATGGCAGCGATGGTGACCGAACGTTCCACCACAGGGGAAATAATTTCGGCGACAGCTCGACTAATGGCAGTTCTGAGAATCTCATGTAGTCGAGGCTGGTTGACCATGTCATTTGCAGGGGGAAGGACCAGATCAGGCCCAAGATCAGGAAGAGATCGCGCAATTTGTTCTGGAGAAAACCTTCCACTTCCAAGTCCAGGGGCAATTCCATTGATAGACAAATTCTCAAATCGATCCATAATTTCAGGTGCCATAACGTCTGTCGCCTCCTCGATAGGCGCACGATTGAGAACCTCGCCGGTAGTCGCTATGCTATCGCGATCAACCTCCAAGTCTGAGCAGAGTACCTCGATAGCGAATTTCTGATTGAGCTTTATATCTGCTGGCGAGGCGTGTTGATAGAGCTCCATGAGTAGTTGGATGATGTCCATGATCCACGGATTTGGGGGTTTGAAGACTGTCGAGAGTTTTCCTTGAGACAGCACTCTGCAAACAAATGGTATTACAGCAATGAGACGTTTGGAATCATAAGCTTCCAAGAGCAACTGCTTGAAAGCAATATTTTGGTGTTTGATCGGCTTGTCCCGAGCAAGAGTCAAGTGTCCCAGCCAGGTCGCAAGATTTAGTAGTAGACTTCGATCGTTCTGAGAATTTAAGACGCTTTCGGAATTCAACAATCTAAAGGCGCTGATGTAGGTTTCGTGTAAGATGTCGGAATAGAGTGATTTCCGGCCCATGAGTTCGACAAGGGACAGGTATTGTTGATGGTTATTCGGCTCTCGCTTTGCTCTTTGTTCAACAAGAAGGCTCGCGAACCATGGTTGAATCTCCTCTTCAACCATATCCCTGAGCTCAACAAATTTTTCTTCTAGGTTTTCTGCGGTAATGTTGTTCATTAAGAACTGTACCTTTTCCTGCACCTCGTTGCTTGGCAGAGGCGTCTCATGGTCAGCATCCAAATTTTCAATCCACAAAGAATTGAATGGTGCACAGGTAGGCTCAAGCATTTCTTCGATATTGCCGTTGGTGATAGCACCATTGTTCAAAAGCTGGTCACTGGCGTCTCCAAATCCATTCCGTAACCGTTCCTCCTGATTTTGCCATACTTCCTGAGCTTTGTGCCATAACTGCGTGCCGTGCAGCGCAGAAATCTGTAGCAGCTGATTGCAAAATCCGGGCCATTCGAGCAGACGTCCTTGAATTCCTTGAAGTGCCTGACATCCGAATTTAAACATAGAGTCGTCTTTGTGATGAGGAGGCTCAACAGCTTCAAGGATCATGCCAAGACCAATCTCTAGAGGAATCTCGGAAATGAGCCGATGCTGAATGATTCCACCGAACAGGACAGCTGTAGTTGCGAGAGCTTCCAATGGATAAGTGCCGTAGAGACTATACTCATCAAACAAGCCATGTATCATACATGCAAAAACATCTTGCTCGGCAGGGTCGCGGGAAGTCTTGTACCGTTGAAGAGCATCCACGACGTCTCTAGGTTCGAGGTCTTGATTGTACATGCGTTTGTAATGCTCCTCCATTCTCTCTTGTGCATCTCTTGGTATTTGATGCGACAACTTGCCATTCTCATCAATAATATCGTCGAATCCTTCCCCGTAATTGATAAGTCGGGGATAAGCAGTGATACATGTTCGCTGAACGACAATCAAGTCGTGTTCCGCGGGGGCTTTTGGTAGGATACTTCCAAGAATAACCAGAAGGGTGTAGATGGTTTTGACAGGAAGCATAGTGCTAACCAGGTTTCGATTGGCAGCTTGCTGATATTCCAATTCATGCCGAGCCTTGATATTCAGAAATGTTATCAGTGACCGTGCCAATTGTGGACCTTGATTTGTGAACGACCCAGCCCACACTTCGAGATCTAAATATCCACGAGAGTGGGCAAGTGCCGTGAGGTCCAGTCCAAATCCACTCAGCATAGAAGTCAAATCTGTGAGCCATTTATGTCTAATGGCGTGCTCCAGAATCAGAGTGAGTTCCAAAGGTGATTTTGCATGCGCGTCCACTAATCGACCTGCGACCCAATGCTTATCTTTTCGCCACAAGCCATCAAGGACAAAATCGTAATTAGGATCCATTTTATACAGGAAGCGATTGAAGAGAGTGTTTATAGTGTCGACTGCGATATCGGGCCATGGCTTAGGCACACCAAAGGCTGAGACCAAGAAAAAGTCTAAGTTAGGTACCACAACACCTTGAAAGAGTCTCTTCGCCTCAACCGTTTCTGACGCATCTTGCCCTTGCAAAGCAGCATGGAACATGGCCGATAGAGCTTCCGTGGAAATGAGCGGGTGCTTAATGGCTCGAGCGGCGCGCTCATATATGGCTGGCTCCGCTCCTGTAAACTCTTCTAGTGTGAATGAAACCGTTAAATTTTGGATGGAACTGGCGTCTAATTCCTCGGGGCTCAAGGAGAGAAATGCACCAATAAAAGACAGTTGTGTTTCCGAGTTCTGCCATCTACCACCCCACAATTGCTGAATGTCCAACAATCCGTCTTGTGCTAGTGGTTGAAGAGCGTAGTATAGAGCGAGAAACTGTTTTGGGGTAATTCGGAGATTCTCTCGGTCAAAGTATGACACGGCTCTCGACCAGCTGAAATGGGTATTTGGGGAGAGAACATCCCGAAGGCTGTTTACTAAGGTCGGAAGTGACAATATTGGGGTTTGGCTTATGGCAGCATAAATCAAAGCCGCTGCAACTTGTTCCTCATCAAGATGAATCCCTTCTTCTTCAGCCACTTTCAACAGATGTGTACAAGTATCCTCATCAATTGTCATCGCTGATCCGATGCGCTTGATGTGCAATACTAAAGTATTTCTGCTATTCAAGCTGTGCATGAGATAAAGAGCAGACAACACCTCTGTTGGTGTCGGATCGGCATCGAGACCTGAGTATCGAACTCGTACAGCGTAGTCGAGCTCTTCTCGGGTATTATTGTCGAAATTTGGAGGATGCTCTTGGATGAAGCGATCTATAGTGGTTGCTAGGAACTCGGGCGATATCTCGCGGCGATCGGGTAGAGGGCGTGCAAGGATTCTCGTGAATTCAGAGAAATTTGCTGAGAGTATGGCATCGGCTTTACTTTCGTTAGTTGTGGCTAGAGCAACTCTTGAATCGACTCACATTTTGTTCTCAAATCTCCTCTAGATCCAGTCTTGAATGCCAAAGCTAGAATTGTCTTCTCGAGCGCGTCTAGCTGGAAATGCTGCATGAAGGTCGATAGGTCGAAATCACGGAACACATCCTCATTTGCAGATTCTATCGACTCAGCGATCTTCCCAGCCTGCTCAGCATCTAGGGCGACCTTCTGAACTTCATTGCATAATATTTGGTAGTTTGCAGCATTGGCTACCGGTCGATTCGCAAAGGCAGGGAATATCTTGGGCGCGTTGCCAGCCACAAGACGGCTGAAGTATTTTTGGAAGACTTCCATACCGTGGTCATCGATGAGCTGGAGATGCAGTTGTTAGTCGAGGTCGAGGCTGCAGTCGCAAGAAAGGTGTATGAGCTGACGGACCTTTCTGAGCTGCTCAGCTTTCTCTTCCCACTTTGTGCGATCCTTATCTTCCTTGATGGTGCTGAGGAGAAGGTAGACTTGAGCGACAACAATTTTGGCAAGGGAATTTGATCCAGTGGGACTGCTGGTGCTGGGACTTGCGCTAGCACTAAACGTGCTATGGTGAGAACTATGAGGCGAATGGCTGATACCAGTGACGATGGTCTGCTGCGCAGAAGGTGTGAAAGTTCCCCCTCTTGAGTTCACCATCGAAGTTGCTGGTGTTCTTGCGCAGACCCACTCTGGCGGGCCAACTTTCGATCTCTAGCGACAAAAGAAGAGTTACCGAGGAGGTGTGAACATCGATGATGCGCTTAAAAGGTTAAGAAGGGAAATATGTCGTTCGCGGGCTGCTGTGTGTGGTATGTGTGATTGTTGCGATGAATTCGTGGTGGTGAAGTTGAAGTCGCCAGTGTCGCGCTCCAATGCTGTCTAGTCGCGCTAGCCGTATTTGGAGACGTCCGAGCTCTAGCCGCTCCTCATGTAACCTCAGCTACTCCTTCTAGGTTCCAAGCATTGAGAAGGGGTAACAGATGAGTTGCGTGCGTATATTGTCAATGTTCGATACTTGAGTCTAAAAATTTCTTAGCTACATTCTATTCCATTCCATGTTGCTATTCATATCTACTCAAACGAATTAACACCTTACAAAGCCGCATGACGCGCACCCAACGTTACAAGGCACTGTACCCAGGATGAATTGTGGCTACCAATTCACCATGCTCATCCGCAAGTAAGCTTACTTTCAATTTCAACTAGCTCTATATGTTTTTTTTTTTAAAATCAGAGTTGCAGGAGCTTAATCAAAAATGACACATCCTCGGTTTGAGCCGTGTGTGCTTCCTTGGAAGAACAAGCAGCGCCATTCTCAAAAACGCATTTGGTGATGATTTATATCGCCTCCTTCGCTGGGCATCACCCCGTTCCGATGAATCAGAAGAAAAAATTTACCTCTGTATTGTCACAAGTCAACCTTGATCGTTAATATTTGTCTTTCACAGATAATTTTTCTCCTCTACTACTTTACCAGGACACCTATATAGCAGGAAAACCCAGCAAATCCGAAGAAACAGAACTTGCTAATGACGGTACATCAAATTCAGAAGAAGATGATAAAGATCTCCCGAGTGGAAAAGTTAGGTTAACAAATAGATTGTCGTTAGCTGGCTATATTAAATACTTCTTCGTCGCAATAAGAGAGGGAGTTGGGGGAGAGAGAAGCGCTAAGGTTGCTCCTTCGCCGTCTCTCTCCAAGTTGTTCCATCGAGATATCCCTGCGCGAGCTCTCCACCACTCATGTAATAGAATCTAACTTGGTCTTTCCAGCCAATTGCTGCTATGCCTCCAGGTGGTCCTTCACTCTGCGGCCAACTCCCACGTTGCGCGGTCCAGGTACCGCCGTCACGATAGTACTCTTGGACCTGGTTATTGCTATCAATGTAGTAGAAGCGTTGTGTGATAGGGTTCGTTGTTCCAGTGGCTGCAAATCTAGGGTCGTTGGTCGGCCAATTCAGCAATGTGGAGCTTGAGAAATCGAAGGCTGTGCATGGCGTGTCAGTCGTGCTATACTGTCTTCAGATCATTGGCTGGGTGATACTTACGACCAGCCCATCTATTGGAAGCTATGTCAAGCCAATTTTGGCGTACGGTATTTTGGTCATTCAGGTAGTAGACATTGACACTTGGGGAGTAGACCATAGAGAGAGTGATAGGTGACCCACCCTTCGCGGTCTCGAACTCTTGGCCTTTTTCCCACCCATTGTTCCCTATAATCTCCTGTATCTTCTTGTCAGACCGTTGATAATAAAGCTTCTTAGGTCCGCCGTCCACGTATATAGCTGCAAGAGTAGAGAGGCCGTAGACATCAGTGTTTGAAACTATTATTTTGTTACTTGCGAGTGAAAGACTTCCGGCTCCAAGTGGGGAAGAGTGATAAGCTTCGACGATATTGTTGTCATTGTCAAGGTAGAATAAGATCGTCTGATGATGAGTCAGTACCGAGTTTTCACTCAAGATCCCCACGCACTAAGCAAGAGTTCGATAATGGATACGCTTACAGTGAGTAACGAGGAACTTAAATATACAATCGTGGCAAGAGGAGATCCTGACTTGGGTGAAATGTTGAGTTGTAGCGTTTGAGCATCGTAATTTGGCCCTCCACTGTAGTACTTCCTATATCGTATCTGAGACCCTTTCTGGTAAGGTATGAAGAGATGTACTGAGCCCCCAGAGTCCTGGGTTGTAGCAGCGGCTATACTACCAACAGGCTCAGAAGCTGTTACTGGAGGTATTACCGCAGTAGTCGTAGTCGTTGGTGGATCTGGAAGTGAAATTGTGTCACTATAAAAAAAGCTTATAGAGGGAGAACAAATTCGAAACTAAGAGACGCAATCGATATAGACAAGGAAAGTGAATGCCACTTACCGACATACGAGACTATAGTAGTACCTATAGACGTGATAACCGTAGATTCTGTTGTTGCTGTTGTTGCTGTTGTTGCTGTTGTTGCTGTTGTTGCTGTTGCTGTTGTTGCTGTTGCTGCTGTTGCTGTAGGGTTTACAGTAATCGTTGACACACCCCCAGGACCACTAGAAGTGCTCAGAGCAAGAATTTGAGAACATCTAGAGAAGCGGACAAAATAGTTAGTCTCGATCAACTATACTTCAGTAGGAAAGACATACTGTACTCCCAGGCTACAAGTGCTTGTTATGGATTTTGAGGCCTTCTTCGATCCCAAGGTTCCACCTACGGCCCCACCGATCGCTGCACTAAGTAACAGGAGAACAGCTGCTAATACTACCCAGAAAAGCTTCGTTCGGATACCACAAATCGTCGATGTTCTGCGAAAATTTGTTTCTGCCAACGGCACAGATAAGTCGTTGACGTAGTTCGCATTGCTCCGGGTTGAATCGCTTTGGTCATATCGCGGTAAAGATGGATCTTGGACTTGGACTGGCGAGGACCAGCTATCATGGTGATTCTGTGCCCGGCATCAAAGACGAACTAGTATGTAACGTCAAGATGAAACTTACAGCGAACACCATTTCTTTGGCCATCATTAGTTGTCCAATATTGTCGTCTTGGCCACAAGATTATGGATGACTTTCTGAATGCGACAGAGTAGCTAACTTGGGTTGGCACTTTTGCGGGAGCCTCATCTTGAGCTTGATTGACAACGTCCGCTGTGCATATGGCGCTAGCAGATAATTGGACAGTCCAATTAAGAAGATACACATTGAACACCCATGATGAGTTGCTTGATTGAATGACAGGACCCCCGCCTTCATTAGGAATGTGGCTGCAGGAGACTTGCTTGATAACAATAATATATCGTCGGTGTGAGCGAACTTTTCCAGAAGCGATCCAATGAGACGAATTTGATCGCATTTCGTGCGGCTCAAATGCAATACAGAGTCGTGATCGTTGGAGGGTAGAAAGACTCAAGGTTGCTTTGTAGAGTTGCAGTTGGACTAGCCATTGTTCCTGGGTATGATTGGTGCTCTGCAAGCCACTCATGCTCATCCAAGGATGTTGAGATCAAGAAACTAGAGTTAATCGAAGGCATTCGCGCGAGAACCTGGAATTGCTTGTCAAAAGTTTAGTTGAGATGTAAACGAGGCTGCGGTCTCAAGTAGGGCTTCTATCGAATCGAATCGAATCGAACTCCTCGAAGTGGTGATCCGAATCCAATGCGTCGAATTATCCTTGAAAACCATCCCAGTTGGTTTCGCTATAATGCCTACTCAAAATGTTCAGCGACTTACTGAAGCCTGAGGCTGAATATTTTCCTGCGGGTTATCTTCGGGTTATCTTCGGGATATACTTTGCCCATCCGGCGGGCACTCCCGCATTGTTGCCCCGTAGCAACTGCCCACCGTAATGTAAACACCATTTCCAAGAACCCTGCTGGACTCGACAAGTTCATCTCCAACCTCGTCCTCAACACCATTTTGATCTTTGGCCTTCGTAATCTGTGTCTATAAAAGACTTCGACTCGAGTGTCTCGGTATATTCGCACACTCCCTGTGGCTGCATTGCTAGAAGTATCAACAGCACAGGAGCTCCTCGGCCATGATGCTCGTAACAATGGATGGACCTGCTGTCACGATGAGCTTCGCAAACAACTTCTGGGGTAAAGATGATGCTGGAGTTGATCCACTTCTTCAGCGCATGCATAATGCTAAGCTGACCTGCGATGAGCTAAAATCTTTTTATACAAGTTTGTTCCCCTTCAACCTTTGTTTACTCATTGCTGACCGTGGTATCAGCACGCGCATCTATAGAGGAGGACTACGCTCGAAAATTACTACATCTGTCACGCAAGGCTTTAGGATCCCAAGAGTCTGGAACCCTCAGGGCTTCATTGGACGTTCTTCGCGGGGAAGTTGAGACAATGGGAAAGTCACATCAGAGCATAGCAGGGCAGATGAAAACCGAACTTGAAGAGCCGCTGGCGGCATTTGCAGGAGCGATGAAAGAAAGAAGAAAGATTGTCCAAGGAGGAATCGAAAAGCTTCTAAAGGTCAAGGTACAACAAACAAACCAAGTTAATAAGGTAACAATCTCGTCATGTCAAACCATCGCAAAGCGTTTATTAATAATGAACAGACAAGGGACAAATACGAGCAAGAGTGTCTGAAGATCAAGGGTTATCTGGCACAAGGTCATATGGTGATGGGCCAAGAGGAAAGGAAGAACAAAGCAAAACTCGAAAAGACTCAGATCAACCTTGCCACTTCGAATACGGATTACGAAAGTGCAGTCAAAGTTCTCGAAGAAACGACTGGCCGATGGAATAGGGACTGGAAAGCAGCAGCAGATAAATTCCAGGATCTTGAGGAGGAACGATTGGATTTCATGAAGAGTAGCCTATGGAGTTTCGCCAATATCGCCTCGACCGTTTGTGTCAGTGACGACGCCTCTTGCGAAAAGGTGCGGCTTTCACTTGAGAATTGTGAAGTGGAAAAGGATATCGTGTCTTTCATCAAGGAGCAAGGCACTGGCCAAGAAATCCCCGATCCTCCCAAGTATATCAACTTTTGTCGTGGAGATGCCAGTGATACCCAATCGGAAGCTTCAGAGGATGACTATTCTGTGGCACAATTCCAGCGGACCATAAATCCTGCATATAGGACTTCATCGCCTCAACCATCAACATATGAGTCTCATCACAATCCTAATTCACGGGATCCTGGACAAGATCCAGGAACTCCTCTGAGCCGTGAAGCTACACTTACGCCACAAAGGACGACTGCTGAGCGGTCGAGGCCGGCTCCAATGGAATATCAACCTCCAACAGTTCGGGATGCTGCACCTCAACAAAAGGCAGTTCCCGATCGGTCGAGACAACAGCTGCCACCCGACAGGCAAAGACCGCAACAACAACAACAACAACTGGAGTACCAGCAAGCTCATCACGGTCCATTAGCAGCTGTACCGCATGACCCTTATCCAATGGATGGTATGACTATGCTATGTCGAACAGGACCTCCTTCTGAACGAAGTTCAGGACACAGTCCAATAAGACCATCGAGCCGCGACTCACAGAGTGATTACTCTAACCCAACTTCCTTCTCTAGTCAAGAGCCACCTAGCGGGAAATCATCGCCCATCAAGCAGGTTGGCCCTCCAGCCGATAAACAAATTTTGAAGAAGAAAAGCGGGTTCTTCCAGAGCCACTCTCCATTCCGTCGCAAGAGTAACAAGGACAAAGACCACGAAGGAACTGTCATGACTCCATCGAACCGTAATACATGGTCGGCAAGCCGAACCAACCTCGACCAGACTCCAACTTCACGTAGACCACAGTACCGACAAGAGTCAAACAACATGATGATTAGCGATAGACCAAGTGCTAGCCCAGAGCCTGTCGACCCTCGGGCAAACTTCCAATTGAACATTGGCAATAATGTCTTCGATGTTGAAACCTCGGGTAAGAAGAGCAAAGCAGCGGCCTCTCAAGAGGAAGACCTTGATCCTATTGCTCAGGCTCTAGCAGAATTGAAAGGGGTCACCAAAGCTTCTGCGAGTCGAGTATCAGCTGACAACTATCATGGAGTGGCAACACCAGCTCCTGGCGCTACTCCAAGTTCTCGACCGGGTGGTACTCAAATAGCTAATGGTTCCCTTATGGCAGGGATGCGTGGTACTCCACCTCCATCCTATGATCAACCTGTTCAGAGACTTGGTTTGCCACAACCAGCATTCACATCCAAGGCTATGCAACAGACTAGGCAGAAATACGAAGATCAGACCCGCAACATGTTCAATGCACCACAAGCGCGACCTGATTCTCAAGGCCATGGTAGTTCTCAGTCTCGTCCTGGAACTCGAGGAAGCGACATGCCAAGAGCAACCTCGCCAGCTCCTCCTCGCAGCACCTCTCCTCGTCCTGGTATGCAACCTGATACAAGGCAAGGATATCGTTCCGCGTCTCCAAATCCATATGGTGGTAGCCAACGCTCGCGAACCCAATCACAATCTAGGTCTCCCCAAAAGCGTGGATCTGACCAAGGATACTATCGTCAAAATTCACCCAGCACACACAATGAGCTCGTCCGTGCCGCCTCACCAGCACCGGCATTCCGCGAACAGGAGCGACCTCATAGTAGCCATGTTATGAGCGATATGGCTGTTCAGCTTGCTCCTGCACCAAGCAGTGCTGGATATGGATCTCAAGGCCGAGCCAGCAGTCGAGCAGGCTCGTCAAGGACCATGAGCCAATATGGAGGGAATGCTCTGCAGAACGGCTCTAGTTCTAGACAAAGAAGCAAAAGCGTGGCAGATGTGCGACAGTATAATAGAGAAGGTCGACCAATCCTACATTTCTGTAAGTTTGAACCTATTCGACAATATTTAATTCTTGCTAATGTGTCACAGCTCGAGCCATGTACATGTACCAAGCCGCCATCCCAGAAGAACTGAGCTTCGCCAAGGGTGACATCTTGGCTGTTCTCAGACTTCAAGACGATGGCTGGTGGGAGGCCGAAATTGCGGGCAAGAATGGAAGACCAGGACTGGTACCCAGTAACTACCTTCAGAACTGCTAATAACTTGGACTGTATGATGTCTTGGTCTTGGACGTGACATAGTTGTTGAACATAGGGGTTGATTGATTTGGAAATTTGTTTTCATGTGAGCGATATTGGCGCTCTGGAAGTTGTTTACCCTCGTTATCTGGCTTTTGAGATTTGAGTATCAGAATGTGTATATTTGACGGCCGTGAAGCGATGGGATTTTTGGTTGGCATATAGTGGAGTGGAGTCCTTGTTAATTCCGAAAATATTTCACCCAAACTAATTATTAGTAGTGTGCCTTCTTGTGACCACTCACTCGTAAATAAATGTCAATTCACCTTCTAAAATCCATATAAGTAGTGCTCAAGAAAATGGGTATCATTGCCCGTCCCAACTCCCCGATCCCGTATTCCAGACCTCCATTAACAATTCTCTCTGACATCTCACTTTAAGCGTTTTCCCCCTTGCTTCTCCTCCTACTTACAGAACTCCTTCCACCACCTTCACTATAACTCGTCCCAATCCCCGAATCAAACCCCCTACCACCGACCACCTCCTCACTCTCATCATCAGCCTCCAACGGCGCAATACTCGTCTCATCAATAAGCAACTCGTCACTCTCCTCCTCCTTCACCTTCGGCTCATAACGTAACGGCGCGGTGCGGCCGTAAGTTGGGAATGTGCGTGGTGTATCAGAGAGATCAGGTTCTTCATCTGTTGCGGGCTCGTTCTTGATGGGTGATTTAGTGGTGGATTCGGTGCCTTCTTTTATGGAAGGGGAGGGAGAGGAGAAGAGAGAACGTAGTATGAGCCATGTAAATAATGTGAATATCATCTCTGCGCTCCAGAATATCGCAGTACCGATAGTGAAGGACAGGAGTCGGTGGTTGTACAACCACCATCGTAGCCCGCTGAACCGCGCTGTGAATTGTAACGTCACGTCGTAGACTTGGATGTTTTGCCCCGCTTGTACTTCTAGAAGAGCGAAGCCGGGGATGTTCTTCCAGCCCTTGGCGAATAATAGGAGTTCGAACATTGGGATATTAAGGAGTTCGCTCTCGCGTTTCAACCCTAGGATATATAGAGGGAGGCTTGCTAGACGTTCTGCGAGGGAGATGAGACGGGAGGTATATCGAAGGAGGGCCGGGCGACGAGAGGAGAAGAGGATGTCGGATGGTTGGATAGAAGATATTATCGTGGGCATTACTTCCTGGGCTGGTGTTCCTGGCGTGATGGAGGGTTTGTATGAGGGTGAGAGGAGGGAGAGGGAGAGCATGAAATTTCCTGTCTCGAGGTTGCGCGGGGAGCGGGGGACGTGGAGGGAGAGGGTGATATCGTAGGCTTGGTGGGATATTAGGTCGGTGCCTAGGTTTATTATGCTGTAGGGGTTGATGCCATCGCTGGTTGTTGCAACTGTTAAAATTTCACATGGGAATTGGAGTAAGGGAGGGGTGAATAGTACATACCCGTATTGGAGGTGTCCCACTTTCTTAATTCCTATCTGTGGGACATAGTTGTAGTAGAATAGTATGTACGCAACGACTGCGATGCCGAAGAGGAACGTGGAGGATATGAGGATGAGGATGGTGTTGAGGTAGGTTTTTTGCGCGGGTTTGGAGGTCGCGACGCGGTATGGCGTGGTGACGAGATCCTGTTTAATTCCGTACTTAGCACGGACTTTAAGACATGAGGAACTCTCGAAGATACTATCTTACTGTGACAGCCATGATCTCTTTGCCCGCATTGGCAGGACTAGATGTTGAGCTTCAGCAGAAGTTTGGTGTTGGTCGAAATTCCGAGGCTTTGGATGACGTCGCGCATCAGACCCCTGCATTTACGACCTTCCCCCTGCACAACTGTGTATAGCTCAAACACTAGGTACTGTACTCCGTATATTCATACTGATTTCGATAAGATATTACGAAGCAATGGAAATGATAAACGTTCATTTAAAATGGTAACTTTTGCCAGATAATTGTAATTTTTATAGAATGGTTCTATACCTCGTTTGGAAAATATGAGTTTCAATGTAGAGACTTTACCTTATAATTAGCACGTTAGTCAAGATTGAAGTCAATTCCTATTCTGATGAAACAGACTGAAAAGACATCTCGAGTGGGTAAGGTTGAGAAATCTCGCATCGGCATTGGGTGAATCCTTCCTTGAATAATGATACAAGCGCATTTGATGAACATACAGAAGTGTAACTACCTCGGTACCAGATTTGAGCCACGCTACTACGGAAGTTCTTATTTTTGCCTAAAAGTTCCTCCCTACACTGAAGTATAGTAAGCCTAGCTCTTGGCTAAAAGGTAACCCCTCGCTTAATACAGGGGTTGTAATTCTCTTAATAACTCTTGAGAATACCTATATCTCTTCATAGGTCAACACTCTCTTTATGAATAGCTTTCGTGAACTTGCGAATTTGTTTGTTGATGGAACCGACGATGTAGCTATATGTCATTGATACGTGGCAATTTTGGAGCTATTTTAGATGAGCTTCAAAAATGCTACATTCGTTAAGAGCATGAGTAAATAGCACAGCTTGAATCACCGGTTTATAAATAGAAATGTTTCATGTGGTTATTTTAGTGCTCTGCGAAATTTAGTAGCATCTTGGACTTTATCGGGCCTGAAAATATTCTCATAATCTACAATTAGGTATCATCATCAGAATCAGCAAACATATCCACCGCTTTTGGCCTTTTCATCCTCGACCCTCCAACCGGAACTGGTAGTAAATTAGCCTCTACAAGCCTGTTCTCCTCGATTTCTGGAGGAGGTGCATCTTCGGCCATGGGCTCCCCATTAACATCGTCCTCCATAGGTTCGACATCAAAACCTTCATCCATAGGGACGCCATCCACATCCTCGTCATCTTCCATAGGTTCGCCATCCACATCTTCTTCCATGGGCTCACCATCGATACATTCCTCCTCTGCTGGCGCTTCTACCCGTGATTCGTTCGCAGACTCTTCAACAGCCTTCCACCGATTCTTACCTTTCGCCACCGCTTCTTCCTCTTCCTTCTTCACGGTTTCTGCTTCCTCTTGGGGTGTCATGGGAGGGTTGTTGAAGACTGTCACGAAGAACTCTTGACTGCCAGCTGGGAAGACACACCAGCCCTCCCAGAGACTCAAAATGTTTCCAACGCTCCTCTTCCATTTTTCTCCTCGTAAACGGCCCCATTTCATCCTTCGCTCCATTCGTCCTAGATTTTCAAAGACATGTCGGTGACGAAGTGCAGATTCAAACAACTGACGATATCGCCAGGCATGTCGAACTCCGCTAGTAGATGATGACGAGAGGATGTCTGAGATGAGATAAATACCAATTAAGGATGCAGAGCTGGTGTCAGACTTTTCTTCCTCATCGGGAATGGGTTCCGAGCCAGCTCGCTCTGATTCCTTTTTGTGATCTGGGTTTGCTGAAGTGCAGGCAAAGGGCTTCTCGATATTTGAGACAAGCATCGATACTACTTCATCTGAACCCTTGCCAGCATGTGATATAGCGAATGCTGTAATGCGTGCGACATCTCCTTTTCTTAGCTTGCCTGTACTGGTTGGTAATCGAGCGAGGAGATGCGTCAGTTTTGCCTTTTCAAGCGGGTTGAGATAAGCTTTTCCGTCTTCGTTCAATAGGCTTGTATCAGGTGGTCCACCTCCACTATGATGCTGTCTCTTTGCACCCTCGTCACCAGATTCATCATCATCCGAGGAATTGTACTCAGAATCAGAAACAAACTCATCAAGTCTTGTCGTGTATTCGTATGCGAGAGGTTGATCTGGAGCTTTCCATGCAGAAGAGCCCTCAAATAATGGAAGGTACTTTCCTTGGCCTCGTTTTGTGGTGGATCCTGTGAGGACCTCCCATAATCGCCAGCGATACCATACACCACCTATACTTCTAGGATCCCATATCCAGGCCCATTTCTCTTCTCTTTGAACGTCTGGTCGACTCATAAGTAGGGCCTCAAATTCTGGGCCATGCTTGAGCAAATTCTCAATGACTTTATGGATAAGCCTGAGCTCCCTAATATCTTGTGGTGCTTGCACAGGAACATGCAAGAGAGGCCCCGTGCGAGCTGGAGCCGCAGGGCCGTAAGAGGTAGGTGGTGCAAATCCACGGTTCACTGGTGGTGGGGCATGTCCTCGACTTGCAGTTTCAAGAACGACTTGCTTCGCGCCAAATGGCTGAGATGTGGTATTTCCAATGGATGGTAAAGCTGCCGAATTTGCAACAGCTGAAGAAAGATGTCGGTGGAGTGAGAGATAATGGCCGAATCCTAAATATCGATTCTGTAAGACATTGACTGCAGCATCGATATCGTTGGCAGGTGTATCTTTTGCCAGAGTTACAATTGCAGTCATAGACTTCCTTTCCGAATACGATGCAGGCCCACTAGGTGGTATAATTCTGACAGCATCAACAGTAATATTTGAAGGCAGCAGCGCCTTGATGACTGCTGGTGATGTCCCAGGTGGTAAGGAAGAAAGACGTAATGTTGGTTTTGGAACTGCCCTCTCCTCCTCACGGCTTTGTTTCGCGGATCTTTCGTCCTCATCGTCAGAATTGTGGAATGCTTTCGCAGGCGCTCGTTCCCGTTCTTGCTCATAATCGTCAAATGCCAGCAATCCCCGGTCATTCCTGTCTCTCTTGTTCGGTGTCTGGGAGAATCCGCCCTCAAATGTCCTCTTCTTGTTCAGGCTTGGTGGAGGTGGCCCTAAGCTTCCTGGTCCGCTCCCTCGATTTCCAGTGCCACTAGATCCAAATCCTCGCCCAGCTAGTCCACCTGGAGGTGCCATTCCCAACGCGCCTTGCCCATAATGTCTCTTTGGCGGACCTGATACAGCGCCAAATCCTCCTCCTCCAGGTCTTCCGCCATTGTCAACGCGCCCAAAGCCTCCATTGCCTCCTATATCATTATTCTCATCGTCAAATGACTTCACAAAATCCTCGTATACGGCCTTAGTTTCGGCTTCTTCGCGCAATCGCTTTGCCTCTGCATCAGCTTTCTGGCGCTCGAATAGGGATTTCTTGGTTGGCGCGTGTAGTTTGTCCTCAACTTCTGGAAATTCATGGATCTTCTTATTGGGATCTTTGGCCATGATGCCTGGCCTTCACATCAGTGTCAACTGAAGAAAGCCATGAAAAAGGATAATTTAAGTTCGTACAAAAGCGAGAAGCTGTCGCATCTTTTAGCCCTGCTGTGGCTGACCTGTGGTTGTCGGGCAAAAGATGTTCCAGTCCGAGCACTAGTTCTATTTGAGGCTCTAAAATAAGAAAGCCTCAACTCCACATACCCTTCCTCACCATAACCCCACTTTCAGTCATTTCATCGTCTCATTTTTGCAGCATCGTGTGAGTAATCGTTTATCATGTCTCATCTCATCTGATTATTTTATTGTGCAGTGCACAACTCAATTGCATTTAAAGTTTCTTCGTCTCTGTCTCTTAGACCGCTTTCTCACACATGCTTCCCGATCCGTTCGGAAAAGCACCATCCCTCGTTGCACCATCAAGGTTCCACTATTACATTCCCCGGCCCCGAGCTGTAAAACAGCGCCATAATGTCCTCGTCCTCTTCTCCTCCTCCTTCCCCCTCTTCCCCCTTCACTCCTCCATCCTCCGTCTTAGTCGTAGGTTCAGGAGTCTTCGGACTTTCTACCGCTCTTTCATTGGCAACAAGACCTTCTTTCTCTTCAACAAAGATCACTGTCGTTGATCGGAGTCCCTTTCCTTCCCCAGATGGATCTTCAATCGATACGTCTAGGATAATTCGTCCAGGTAAGTAGGTCACAACATGAATCACGAAGTATTACGAAGAATTATCTTCAGTTCAATATCTCTCAATCTCAACGCCTTGTCTTCAATTGTAGAACCCTTTACTAACATCTTATGCAGACTACGCCGACTCAGCATACGCAGCTCTTGCCGCCGCTGCTCAAGAAGAATGGCGCAAGCAAGGTCCAGATGATCTGGGTGGCTCAGGCCGGTACTCAGAAACCGGTCTCGCGCTCGTCGCCAACAACAATTCTAATGGCATTCCATACGTTCGCTCCTCGTTCGAGAATGTCCTCTCCTTGAATAGAGGTACATCCAATGAAGGCTGTGTCCAGGAATGCACATCACCAGAGGCAATTGCAGACGCAGTAAAATGTGGAGGCAGCACTGGAGACTGGGGATACCTCAACACCCGTTCAGGCTGGGCAGATGCAGAGGCCTCTATGATCTGGCTGCGAAAAAAGGTCGAAACCACAAAACGCGTCACATTCCTCACAGCGACTGTCATGTCCTTAATCTTCTCCACCGACTCCTCACCCTCCGTCAAAGGTGTTAATCTCCAAGATGGCAGCAAGCAGACCGCTGACCTTGTCATCCTCGCAACAGGAGCCTGGTCACCCTCCCTCATCAATCTCAATGGCCGTTGCCAAGCAACCGGACAAGTCCTCTCCTACTTCCCTATCTCAGACTCGGAGCAAGAAAGACTGCGCAAGATGCCTGTCCTCCTCAATATGAGCACAGGCATGTTCATCATAACACCCGCCAATAACATGGTTAAAGTAGCTCGCCACGGCTACGGCTACTCGAACCCAACCCTCATCACCAATCCCGAACCCAACCCTGCTCCTGGCCAAGAAAAGATTTCCATCTCCCTCCCCTACACAGTCCTCGACAATCCCCATTTCCACATCCCACCCGAAGGAGAGCAAGCCTGCCGACAAGCTCTCCGCTCTATGATCCCCTGGCTCGGCGACCGTCCTTTCACACAGACGAAGATATGTTGGTACACCGACACCCCATCAGGGGATTTCATCTTCACGTATCATCCCACTTACGCGAACTTGTTCCTTGCCACGGGAGGAAGCGGACATGGGTTTAAGTTCCTCCCTGTGATTGGGGATAAGATTGTGGACTGTGTAGAGGGGAATACACCCGTGGAGTTTAGAGAGAAGTGGGCGTGGAGGAAGGGGACTGTGCAGAACGTTGTTACGGAGGATGGTAGTCGTGGTGGGAGACCGGGAATGGTGCTGATGGAGGAGATGGTGAAGGGGAACAAACTTTGAGTACGTATCTATCATCCATCTGACCACGGCATCGGATGCTCTAAATCTAGTGTTGGGGAGAGGTCTCAGGTTATCGATCATAGAAGGTGTACACAACCAGGTGAGTCACATGTTCACATCAAGCGAGGGAGCAAACGAATTATATCATGACGTGCAATTACTATTTAATGGTATGTTAAGCCATTACTTAAATGGAGCAATGCAAATCCGTATACCCTCAACGCACCAGCCGTAGCCAGTGATCTTATCTCAGTGTAAGGGAGCGACGTTCATCATCACGAAATTTATCAGTTTCTTAGACAAGTTTGACGTCAAGCGTCTATCATCCTCGTCGTTCCTTAGTCCACCCATGTCGTGTGTTCTTCATACTCTCCCGCAGGAAGCCAGAAACAACGAGGCATGGCGACCAGACTATTAACTCTTGTTTCCTCGAAAAACAACGAGAAGCAATTAAGACGGCATCTGAGACCTGCACACATGCCATCGCCGAATGTGTGGTGTGGGCAATCTATATTCTTTCGCAGGCGCGCAAGAGGAGAAAAATCAAATGCCAGGAACTATCGAGAACCCGTGTCTCAAAGTTCACTTTCCCGGGTACGCCTATGCAATGCTTGGGGACAACGGTAGCAAGATGATGACTACTGATTGACGGTGATAGTGTTGTCAGATCAGCTGGTGGTTGGCGTCAAATCATCTGCGTGTAGCTTTTTGAAAATGTCGTTTAATCGTGAAAGTAGATACTTGTACAAGTTGAGGGGTATAATGGTACATCCTGCGGTGAAGGAGGTTGAATGATCAAACCGCTGATGCAGATCATGGAACGAAGCCAGATCAGACCTTTTTGAAGTCTAGTGATCATGTTAATAAAAGGTGAAAGGTAAAACCGAGATGAAGAAAAAGCTTACCCTGAAGCACCGGGTAGATCATTTCAAAGGCTTGATAGATCTCTTCACGAACTTTCGCACCTGTCAAGACAATCTTGCCGCTAACGAAGATCAAAAGGACAATCTTGGGCTTGATCATTCTGTAAATAAGACCAGGGAACAACTCAGGCTCGTAAGAGCTGAAATTGTGATGACGCGAAGCAAGACCTTCCAAGCGAATGGGGAACTTGATATCGCAAGAGCCGACGATGTTCTGAATCTTGAAGTCGGTGAACTTGGCATTGAAACCGAGTTTCTGAATGATGCGAGCATACTTTCGTGATGCAAGCTTCGAATCGTCCTCAGATTTCGCGCCAGTGACAACCATCTTGCCAGATGCGAAGATCAAGGCGGTAGTCTTTGGCTCACGGATACGCATGATAACAGCCGCAAAACGCTGAGATGGTTAGCAGGGGAAATGACAATTTATAGCAAGCCTAGAGTCAGCAAGTACCTTTGGGTTGTATTCAGCGTTCCTAGCATGCAGGGCAATCGTCTTCAAGTCCAAACGGCAATCGAGATTGACCGTGGCAACGATGTTTCTTAACATGCAAGGTAAGCCTCATGAATTGAACGTGAAGCTCATGGGTGATACATACTGCAAAGTTGGTACGATCCCACTCACACCAGTCGTCGCGCTCGTGCCTGGTGTAGCCGCAGGTGTCGCGGGAGCCACCCCATTGCCAACATGGCCTTGAGCCACCTGCTGCTGACCGTTCATCTGCTTCTGAGCCTGTTGCTGTCCTTCGGAAGGTGGAGTCAGCTCGCCAGCACCACCTGGGAACGACAACGAGCCAGGCGCGATGAAGGTCTTTGCCTGGGCGGCGTTGGACGGATGTGTTTGGATTTGATCCATGATGGCGAAGATCTATCTCTTCTCAAATCGATGGGAACGTGAGTCGAGCAGGTCTAAGGTGACACTGTTAGAATGCAGGTCAAATATGCGCGCATACGAGATTGAGGTTTGCAGGTTGGTCTCGGTGCGACTCGAAAAACGTTGAAAGATAAGAGGCTGGAAGCGCAGGGAAAAGTTCAAGGTTTTATATATTTTCTTTGTGATTGTTTTCTGCCTAGGCGGTGAGGGTGGTTGTTCCGTACCGTATGGAGGAGAAAAACAACTCAATGTCTCCCCTTCAGTTGTTCTGCTCGAATGAATCGAGAAGTCAGAAGCGACCGAGATCGAGATCGGATCAGATCGCGATCGAAGATGCTATGTATGAATGCGAAAGGACTAAAAGGTTGCGAAGCGGCTCAACGTTGTGAAGGTGAATCGTGTGCCGCAAATGGACTGAATCAGCTTCGTATTGTTTGGTGCGTGAAATGCGCGGGCCACCAAGTGAATCTGAATGAACGTATTTGACAAGGCACTATGATCTGTGCGATGTTCTGGGTGGGGTGGAGATGGCGACGAGACGAGGCTATTGGGAATGTGGGTGGAGTGGTCGAAGTTGAAGATTGTTGCGCGAGGACCCAATTAGTAATCACGCGAGAAGGCTCCGTGAAAAAAGCGAAGGGGGAAGAGCGGTCTCTTTATACCTGCCGAGTGTGCGAGTGCCAAGGAATGCTTCCGCCAAACAGCGTCCATTCTTTTCCGTTCTAGGAGTCAGGGGCCTATCAGCGGCCAATCACCGGCAGCGATCGGTTTCAGAGGTCAGAAAACGCGCGGTCCACCCAGTCCCCACTAATAAAGCCGAAGAAAGGGGGCGCCATGAGAGCATCGACGCTTTATGATGCTTTTGGATCAGAACAACATCTTTTCCACGCATCTGGATCAACTCTATCAACTCCAACTTCTACTCCAACGCATCCACGATGCGATTCTATCCCAATACTCAGCTGGTGCGTGTGGAAATAGCAAACATCTCAAGCGGCACGGTGCAGGAAATAACTAGAACCAGAACTAGAGGCTGGAGTTGCCACCGCGAACATCCCAGCAACGCAACCTGTTTTTCGCGTTAGGAGGAGTTGGGAGTTGGGAGGCAATGGATGGGCCACAGTGGACTGCTCACGGCTCCAACTAGCGACGATCACGACGAAGCTAGAAAAAACATGCGCATTCTTCTTCAACACCACGAACATCTCACCATCCCCGCTCAAGAACAGGCGTCTTTTCACGATGCAACACGATCTTCTTCATCTTGGACCCCACAGTGCCCTCACTGCAACTCCTGCGACAAGGCCCCGACTCCTGCGCTGATGCGTTCACTCTCTCTATCCAACAAGCGGTTCAGGATGGATGCACGGAATGCAAATGTAAATGCAAGTGCAGATGCACCACGACCACGACCAACAGCATTTTTCGCACTGCCTTGTGAGCACTCTATTCTGGATTTTCTTCGCAGGCATGCAAGTATTCCGGAATAAAATGCTGAGAGTTGAAGTCTCTGCGCTGCCCAATCTGCGCTCCCATCTTCCTCACATCTTCCTCACATCTTCCTCACATCTTCCTCCCACTTCTGTCTTCCATCTCCACCTTCCATGGATTTTTCCGCAGCGGTTTGGCGACGATGGATGCCTGTCTTCATGCACACAGCATTGAATATGTGGCGTTCCAGAGTGTGAGTCATTCCTGGAAGACTTTCGTTCTTTCAACGGTCCCGGCACAAGAAGCTGGTGATGCACCCAATCATCTCCCTGGCCTTCCTTCTGTTCAGCCATCACCCCAGCCACGATCCAATATCGACTTCCCTCTCGTCCCTCCATCGGCTGCCGCTCTCTGGGGCAGCATTTTACAGTACTCCGTACAACTTCTCACATGTTAGACAGCCAAGGATACCCAGCATTCACCGTGCTGCATCAAATATTACGATGTTTGATATTTGATGTTCGACGTTGGACCTTCGACCGTTGAACAACGAAAGGCAGCCACCGAACCATCACACAAGAGACGATCAAGCCGCCTAACTAACAATCAAGACAGATTTCCGTACCAGAGTCCCGTACCACGATTCATGATCCAGGGGCTGCTTGGGTGTGGGAAAGGATAGCAGAGCACAGACCTTTCCTACTTTACTTTGTGTGTGCTTATCTTCTTACGGCGGCGGCCTTCTAGAAATTTGCACCAGTTCACGGTCCACCTAAAAATGGAGTGAGCGAGAGCCTCATCTACTCGGTCTGCGGAAGTCGCGACGAGAGCTGCCATCCAATCATCCCGACGATATCGCGACAGGAATTATTCACCAAACCCCGCACTATTCTAGACCTGCAGTGATGCCATCTTTAGGATCCTGTTGACGCGCTATTATGGGGATGATGGGGATAGTCCGTCTGCGAAGCACTTTGTGCCACCCTGTCCAGAGCGCTTATCGTCACATGTCAAGCTGCAAGGCTACGGGCGTATTGAATGCCGAACGCGGAGATACTGGTTCCGCGTCAATATTACACCCAATATTCCAGAGGCCGCAAGGCTCGATGGTTGGCTTCCACGACATCTCATATTTCAAGAATGGTGGTCGAATCTGGCGAGTGTTGGATTTTCGCTACAGCAATTTTCACGTCAGGACGTTCTCCTCATTTTCAAGCATCTCTGTCTTCATCCTGCTGCGCATGATCCTTCTTTTGCAAACATGTTTGAGTTTACGTGCTTTTCAATACTTTTGAAGCCTTATTTTCGAGAGCAACGTCAAAAGGCTCCGCAATTAACGAAAAGGACCTGTTAGCATAGGCTTTTTCGATGAAGCTTACGTACGTTACTAGCCTTCAGTAAGACCTCGGGATCTAGACTCCAGTCAACAATGGAACAATGGAGTTTAGACCAAACTTTTATCGATGGATTTGGACAGTCTTGTGTCGTCTTGCGGGTTGAGTCTAGAGACAGAAAGCACCATTTGATGCCATGCTCTAGTGACCATGCTCTGTAAATTCTGTTCGGTATGGCTACTGGATTTTGATGTATCTCTTGCTAAACAAGAATACCTCTTGTACGTCGGGGTTGCCACTATCTTGCAACACAACAACGTAGGTAATGGTCTTGAACCTAAATGACACTTCAATGCCTCCTTTAGGCCATTTCAAGACACCCCTTCTATCTCCCATGGTACCACAGGACCTAATAGTCGTTAGACATAAGCAACAACAACGACCGCACTACGGCCACCACCAAAGAACAACGAAATTAGCTTTCTCGGCTTCGCAAAGTGTAAAAAGGTATTTGAAGAACGAACCGCCGAGTTAGGATATCTTCGAGTTTGCATACTTGTTAGATAATATCTTGAATGTCTATTTTCTACAAAGCAATATATGCTTCGACATTATATTAAAAATGTCTCTAATCATCTAACGTTAGTCTGATGGACTCATGGATGGCTGAACAGATTATCTTCGCTCCGCCTACAGCTGGTGGCCGAGCTTCTTCGTTCTTTCCTTGCCAGGGCCAGCTTGGTATCATCGTGGACCTTCAGAAGGAAAGCGCGAAGAGCCGCACGACGCTAGTTACTTGCACATCATGTAGTGTAGAAAGGAAAAATTTAACTGACGAATGGCCCTCCTACAAACACAACTCTACTCAGCATTATTTAACTTGCGCAGTTGTTCGCGTTCCCGTTCGCGTTCACGGATACAAAACATATTAGGATCGGGAAAACGTAGAATATTCAAGCGAGGAGTGTGAAAGTTATGGCAGCTCAACACCCTTCTTGGAAGTGGCTTCAGGATGTGACAGTACGTTTTCTCCATTTCTGCCATCACTTGTACTGATACCTAAAAGGATTATGAACGCGAGATTAAATGTATTGCTGCATCGCATAACCCCAGAACTTCTTTGAGAAATCGTCTAGAGTCGGCGCAGATGGCCTCGCAGATTCACTTCAACCGGACGGGAAAGGTCTTCGACATCACAGAATGGATCATTGAAAAGCGACAGCCTTTGGAGGAGCGTGCTCTCGAACCAAGGTCGACCGTGATTCCATCGGCCTCTAGTGAAGAACAGAGAATATTACCAGAGCTGCCTCGCCTTCCGGTTGGCCTTGACAATATGCCACCTTCCAAGTCGCCCCCCGCTATGACTTCATCGAATACGCCAACCGCAACACCGTC
Organism: Hymenoscyphus repandus; assembly: GCA_001414415.1. Classification (NCBI taxonomy): domain Eukaryota; kingdom Fungi; phylum Ascomycota; class Leotiomycetes; order Helotiales; family Helotiaceae; genus Hymenoscyphus; species Hymenoscyphus repandus. The sequence goes on from LLCE01000129.1 coordinate 41,695, forward strand.
GTCAGATGGGACCTTCTCTCAGGAATCTCTTGCAAACATTAATCAAGGTCGAGAAACACCGATGATTAAGACTGAGAATCTTGAAACGATCGAAGGTCAAAGTACAGTGGGGACTACCATCTTTACGTGCCCCAAATGTCCTCAGATCTTCGCTGACAAACGATGTCAATGGTACCACGTCAATTGCGGAGCATGCGGTCCTCATGAGGATACAAGTAAGGTACGAAGATGCTTGGACTGCTGGACGGTATGGAGGAGGCCGGCAGATTACGAAAACCACATGCGCACGGGAGCCTGCCGAATGTCACCCTTTACCGGGAAAGAGACTCGTCCTCTGCCAGGAGGATCACACTACCACATACCCATAGCTCCGGAACTTTCGCCAGGCGGGCCTGTATCGAGAACTTATTCCCTCTTCTTGCGTTTCGACAAACCAGACCATCCAAGTTTGGATTGGTCTTTAATTTTATCGCCAGAAGGTAATAGCCAGGAATCAATTGTTCAGATTCGTGTCAAGAGTAAGATTGAAGCTCAGAGATATCTGTCGAGCGAGAATTTCTCACCTACTTCTGACGATGCGCATGGACACTTTCAATCTATTGTTAAAGAATATTCGAAAAGTTTCCTCCTTCCATCTTCTTCCAAGGGTCTCATGAAACTTGTCGGCTGTTTGACGGCCAAGAGTAGGGGCACGATGATCGAAAAGATCGAGCAGTATAGTGCTGGGCTGACTCCCCAAGAGATTCTTGCCAAGAAAGATGAGAGTAATCAATGGGCCTTTGAGTGTTTAAAAGTTATAGGTGAGGATAAGTCAATTCCTTGATGATTTAAATAAACCTTGCCTGATTGCCGCATTCAGGATTGTCAGCCGATCTTGTTGCGTTTATACACCGCTTGAAAGGCAGGACAATGAAGACCATCGATCTCCGCGTCATCGAACTTGTCAAATGGCTTGATATCATTCCTGACCCCAAAGCCAGCGTATCCGAATGGATTCCGTCTAATTTGGTGCGTCGAAAGGACCTGGCTCATCAAACATGGTGGAGTTGGGAGATTCTATTTCTGATAAGAAGGGATATTAGAGCTTACAAGGTGCAATTATGCCAACAATGTTTGGACGGACTAATCGAGCAGGCTTCTTCTTCTGCAAGGCTTCAGAGCCAGGGCTTATTTGAAGCCATAATGTGGCGAAACCGGGGCAGTGCAGATATATCAAAGCAGGAAAGTGATCAGGGACACATGCCGTCCGAGAAAGATGGGGAATTGAACGGAGAAACAGATTATGCGCGAGGACCGGATGAGGTAGAAGAACAGAACTCATTGCTGATCCAGGACGGTGACGGAGGGGACAACTCGGATGATGCTAGTATGCAAGACTTCGTGGAGAAAGAAGCACATACCCCATCGGAGATCGGAGCAGGTGACGAAGGGTACGATTCAGAGAATGTCATTATGCATATTCCCATGGGGAGAGAAGCGCAGCAGCTTTCTCAAGAGAGTAACCAGCTGCGCTTCAATCACCAAGTAGGAAGAAAACCAGAGACTGGAGAAATTCAGCAGCTAGAGAAAGAGGCAGACGAATTGAATTTCCAGCCCCAGGCGTACTCGCCGGACTACATAGCTGACCCGAATGTCGTTCACGGTACTTTCCATCCTCTTCTGAGCAGATCGAATTCTAGTGGAATGCAACAGTCCGAGGCAGAGCCAAACGGAATGGAGTTCCAACATCAGACGAATATAACGAGCAATATGGCCACCCCAAGTTTGAATACCAGTACTTGGGATCCTCTAGCGATAGACATGATGGCCGAAGAAGGAAATGTATCAAACTCTAGTGAAATGCAGCAAATTAGACAAGAACTAGGTGGGATGGATTCTCTGAATCAGACTAGCATGACGGGAATTGTGCTGGACCTGACTCTGAACGCGAGCGATTGGGATCCTCGTCCTACAGACTCAGGAGCCGACGAAGGAAGCAGATCAACAATAAGTGGAATGCAGCAGGGTGAACGAGGAGTAGGTAGTATAGATTCTCTGAATCAGGCTAGCGTGGAGGGTAACTTGTTGGATCCGAGTTTGGATCCGAGCACTTGGGATCCTATCGCCTTTGATGAGGAGATTTGGAATCAAGATTTATATTCTGTTTAATCTTACTGAAGGGCTCCGCTTTAGAGTTGCAATCGGTAGAAACACTCTCTTTGTGGGGATTGGGTTACGGGAGTTGGATCGTAATGCAATAATATTAGATTGGGAGGCCTTATTTCTATGAAAGGAATGGGGAATTAAAAGTGTGACTACAGGTAGTTGAAGAATAGTGTTTACTTTACATTAACGTGACTGTGATATATGATATGTGATGGTGTATAAGTGGGATTGTTGGACAGTCTACAGTGATGGTCGAAATTTGCGGAGTCGGGACCTCGCTTAACCCCTATGTTTGGAGCTATATGCTTTAGTACAGTGGGTTTCTTTCCGAGAGACTAAGCTAATTAGCTCGACATGTTTCGGGACAGGAAAGATCCAAACCACTTCTCGGGTATCGAAATGGACATAATGTCATTGATTGAGAGAATTGGCGAGGGGGTAAAGGGGGATTAAGCGGCCGTAGGGGAGATGGTGGGGCGACTGTTGTTGTGTTTCCTTTTTCGGATTACTGTGGATTTAAGCGAGGATATTCTTCCCTTTATTTAATCTTGGTGGAGGAGAGTAGGAATGTGGATTTATGTTCTCCCATCAACCTCCTACGAATAAACCAGTTCAAGTGTGATGGAATGCTTCGTCTATCTAACTAACAGTGCTATTTTACGCCTTCCGTCTCAAATTCAAAATCTCGCTACACCTCACAACTCCCTTCCCACCCCACCCTTGCACACCATCCTGCACATCGGGTCGCACGGCTACGTACCAACTCCAGGCTCTCTTGTCGAGTTCGTCTCTACTGATCCACTGTGCCCAGCTTGCGAATAGTAGATCTAGGGCGCCGAGGAGGTGGGAGAGGTTTTCCTCTTTCTCTGCGTTGAGTTGCACGGCGGTTTTCTTCTTCTCTTTTGCATCGGATGTGGGAGCAGGAGGGGGAGAGGGGAAAGCTTTCAAGATGTAAGAACGCGCGCCTTCGGGGCGATGGATGGGCAGTTGTCCGTGCGTGATTCCTTGCGTAGATTCGACGTCTAATCCCCAGAGTGCTTCATTCGTAATGACGCCCGCGACGCGGAGGCGCTGCGATAAAGCGTCCTGGGAGACGGAGCTCATGATTCGCCATCTGTCTGGCCCGAGCATGATGCCACCGTACCAGCGGGAGACGACAAGGAGGATGTTGGTTAGGTTGCTAGACTGGAGGATGCCGAGGAGATGGCGGCCGCCGCCTGTTTCGCCGCCGTCGTTGATACTCTCGATGATGGAACCTGTGGGATTGAGGATTCGCGAGGCGGTGATGTTGTGAGATGCACCTTGGAGAGAGGGGTTTGAAGGGAGGGTAGAGAGGGCGCGGGAGGCTGAGGAGGGAGATGTTACTGTTAGGGCGCGGGCGATGAATTTTGAGTTTTTAGATGTGATTGGGGAGGAGATTGTCCATTTGTTAGTGGGTGTTGGGCTTTGTGGTTGAATTTGAGAGTTCGATCTCAAAGTTGTTTCTGAACTCTGAGGCTCCTCAACACCATCTTTAGCTGTTTCAGTATCGGCAACTTCTTCCATCTCAACAGCATCCTCCTTCCACTCATACCCACTCCTCTTCAACACAGTAACCTCCCTCCCCATAACCCTAACTTTCGGCTGTCCCATCCCCCAACCATCCTCCTCCTTCCCCTTCTCCTTAATCCCCAAACTCACGGCTTTACTTTGACTATTCACACTCACCACAGCCTGCGCAAGACTCAACCTACTGCTCGGCGGCTGCTCCGGCATCGTGTATTTTAGTAGCCGGACAGCGAATGCGAGGACTAATGGCGCGCGGTTGGTGTAGATGTGACATTCGGAGATTGCTTCTTCATCTGTGGATGGGATGGGGAGAGCGAGGGAGGCTTCCAGCTCCGATGGGGTCAAAGGTGTGGTGTCAGCGCCGTAGGTGGCCTTTAAGCGTTTGGATTCAGGGGAGAGGTCGGTGGTTGAGGGGCGTTTGAGGGGTGTTGGAGCGGGGTTCTTGAGTTGGGATTTGCAAGCTGTGATTAGGGCTTTGGCGGTCTTGTCGTCGGTACTTATAGCTTTGGTGAGGGTGGGGATGTCGACATTTGCTATGTCTGAGATGCTGTTTTAATGTTTAGCAGCTATTGTACAGGAGATAGAGCTTGTGGAGGCACCTCTTCAACCCCGCGCCTTGGAGTGCTTTGACGCGTCCCATTGCGGCCATCATAGGCAATTTATTACGACCTGTTGTTATTAGACGGAGCAACTCCTGCACATCTTTCTGCGAGGCCATTTTGAAGGATGTGTTAGTGTTTGTTGTGATGTTGTCACTGCAAGAGAGAAGACGACGCGATTTGGGGTTGGTAGCCTTGCAGAAGCGAGCTCCGAGATACGATTACCAAAAAGCGCCTTAATATAATCACACCTTAACAGGGCTTTGGACCCAAATGTAGTTGACTACATGCCCGTGATGTTCTCTTTGCCAGATCCCATCTTAAAAAGAATGAGATGTAATTCTCCATATTTGCTTGCTCATGATTCAAAACAACAAGACGATGAACGTCTCCGGATGGCTTGGCAACGATGGCCTGGCAATGATGCCTTAGTGCCTGAGGCCTTAGTGGAAGCTGGGACCTCCCTTTGCTTAAGCCAATATTCACTCGAGATTCTCAGAACCTTGAATATCGCATAGGAGCTTGATCTAGATATAAGTGAAGGACGAATATGTACTAATTGAATTGTGTATTAACTTTATCTAACTAATTACTTGAATCCTGATGTTGTCATGGTTGGCAAGCCACTATTAGCGGAAGAAATAATGCCTTGTTTCAACATTCTAGATGGCTTCATGGGGATGGTGTCGAGCCTGCAGCATAGGAAACAGATATTTCATTTCGAAATATCAGACGTTTACATGAAGATCGTGCCAAAGCTCCGGCTCCCAATGCATTTCCTCCTATAGCCCTGGATCGATATTGAGCTTGTGAACTAGCATGTTATCAATGACCTAGAAGTGTATTACTTACAAGAGGTTTCAAGCCACAGTCAGAAACAACTTCTCACTTTCTGATATTTGTATGTTGGGAGACCTATACGTGATTCAACGACCTCCTTCGGCCACAGATTGATCGTATTGCGCAATTAGGGTCTATCATGAACATTATTGTTCAATCTAAGAACGTATGGGAACTGTAAGATGACCGAGCTGGAAGAGACTGCCATTACAATTGTGCTCGAGGTTATTATCAGCATGAAAGAGGACAGTTTGAATCAGGGTTTGGTAATTCGAAAGCCCTAAGATGGGACATCGATGACAAGCACGTCAATAGTTAGTGTGTACAATAGTATTACCGCGATACAGATTTTTGGAATCAAGGCCGTAATAGTCTTATTTTTGAGCCTTTGACACCAGATAAAGGGCATCATTACTGGTTATAAGGATTTGTCAACCAATAGTACTTACTATCTCCAGACCCTAATACCAATGAGTTCACTGAAACAGTCTATAAATTCCACTAGGGAAGCCTGCCAATACAGAACAGAGTTGGCAGACCGTGTGTCTCAGAGACGACTGATCAGGTTCTCTATGCAAAGGTAGGAGGCCTGGAATATGGACGGTATGGGACTCGCCATTCCTCTACGAAAACGCTGCAGAGAGGTAGCTCCTTCCAAGAATCGTGATCACTCGTCTTTCCCTACGATCCACTATGAAACAATTCATTCCCCGGGTCGATAGGAGTGATACCATTGACACCAGACCCTGGCGAACCGCAGACGAACTCGGGACGACAGGAAGGATAAAAATCTATACCGTGGGCCGATAAGAGAGGTTGCGATAAGAAGACGTAATTCATTCTAGCTTCGCGCCACTGGACCGCGATATCTAGGTCTCCAGTGAGTGGTCAAAATTGGTGTTGTCGACGAATTGCTCGACATTTATTTTGCCCATTTGTCATCTTTTGTATATTACGATGCTTTAAGTATCCGGCTGTACTCTTAATAAAGGCAAAAATGGCAAAGATACTTATGTAAATATGCCATTTAGTCATTTTTAGGAAGTGGAGGATTGTAATTCGTACCTTTTCAGGCCACTATGATGAATTTTGAGGGCTAAATGTTGTAATAGTAGGAGTACTAATAGCAGCGACAAAAGTATTGTTTTTAATAATTAGCCTAGTAGGCGCTAGCTCGGTCCTTTGGGAGTAAAATTTGTATAAAAAAGTTACTAAAGTTTGGCTTTAACTAACTACAAAAAAGAGGGCTTCTTAGTGCTTTCTGTACAAATATACTTGTCTCCAACAATGAGCCAATCTTAATATCATTGAGCCTTCTCGTAGAGTAGAATTTTCCAAGAGAATTTTGGGTTTCATTTTTGTAATATATAGCTGCCAGTGACATAGTTTAATAACTCTCCCCAAGAAAAGTCCCTCTCCAAAGATTATAGACCATCTCTCCTTGTTCTATGTTACGCCAGTCAAAGAATAATTCCAATGCCATTGCCAGGGGTATATCCTTGTCCCAACCAGACCGTCAGGCCATTTTCCCAACCTGATGCTCCTAGTGCATTTTGAATTGATCCACCGCACCAGCCCATATGTTTATAAGGCATAAACCTCTTGTTAATTAGTAGACTACAAACGCCTTTCCTATTCCCTTCCTGTACCGGCTTTTGTTGTAATATATACACACGTAGATCATCCGTATTACGTATCAGGCGAAGCGTCTAATCCTCTGACGCTTTGCCAATAACGTCAGCTGATCCAAACCGTAGCGAAAAAGAAAATAATCTATAGGGTATAATAAGTGTAAAGAAGAAAGAAGTTGATCCAGTCCAAAAAAAGAGCAAAATAAAGATAACCTTTATCCCTGAACGCCCTTTGGAAGCCGCTTTTATAGAAGAGAAAATTCCAAGAAAAGCACAAAAGATAGTGCCCAGCGAGTCGCTATGTAAGGCGCCAGATATATCTTCGGCGTCATCGAGCGGAGGTAGTGATGGTCGCAACGATAATAAGATATGCCAGAACTTCTCCGTTCAACGCTCGTTTGCCGTTCCCGTGATGCAATAATTCAATACTATTATTTGACCATCTGTTTTCACCGAACAAGATTTTGTCGCATTTTTCGGCCGTGAAAGATCATTCTTCTGACTTATTTCCCGGGTGGTATTCATCGTCCTTTAGATCATCAAATCTTGGATCAATCGCGCCAAGAATCATCTTCCACAGACCTTCACTAGATCGAGAATGGTCAACAATATCTCTACTCCTTGTTAGTTCAGGATCTTCACTCTCCCTATATAATGTAGGAGACTCACACTTGCAACCCAAGATCATCATCGTAATGCGACAGCTTCTCCAAGCCGCCTGAATCTTTCCCAAAGCTGATAAACTGGATTCCCACCTGATTTCTTGGTAACTTCAAATCAACTATTGTCTTGACTGTATTCTCAATGATAGGCTCTGGATCAGAGGCCGTATCCCAAATACCATCAGTAAAAATATAGAAACTAATAGGCTTGATATGTGTTTGAACCCAGCCACGTTCTCGTCGGTTGAGATGACGATCCTGTAGGGATTGATTGTATTTACCAAGAAGACTCTGCAGGCGAACATTGATATCGCACTGTCCACCTAAGGCAGCTTTCCGTTGCTCAATAATCTTTATGAGCTCTGTGGTATCGTTGTTGTTGTGTATATCGGGATCCATGGCAAAGTACATGTCTATGCCATCTTCGTCAGACTTCTTGACTATATAAGCCAATATTCCAAACAATTCGCACATCTCGCTCCAATGTTGCCACATAGAACCCGAGTCGTCGATTATAAACACCTCCAAGAAATGTCAGTGTTATGATTGGGAGGTCCCAAGGGTATAAATTAATATACTAACGTGGTCTCTCTCATGAGTCTTGTGTAAGAGGTGTCCACCTGGTAATGTTGGCTGCGGTTTGTTGTAGAATGGTACCTTGCTTTTCAAGGCCCACTTTTTCTTATCTCGCCTCCAAGTAAGAGCAACGCTCAGTGATAGATGGGGCAATTTATCGTTTACTTCATTCTTCGCCCTTTTCTTGCTTTGGGGTTTGTCACCGGAACTAGCAGACTTTGGAGGTTGCGGTCGCGGGCCAGGTGCTTCAGAAGCGGCTTCGTACTGTCGATCTGGTTCAACACCCTGTCGTACAGAGTAAGAAGTGCTCACTGTCGAGGACCTAAAGGGGGCTTGCTGGGCGGTACTAACTCAGAGTTAGCAAAAGTATCTAATTTGAACAAACACAACACCGTACCTGTTCTCCTGATCAGCTAATTCATGACTAGTGGTTGTTCGACTGTCTTGTCTGAGTATAGGGGGACTCTGCCGGTGCAAGTTCCGGGGATATTTCGTCGTTACCCTCGCCTGATGGTCCTTACCTTCGTAATAAGTCGTTGTCGGGACGAACAAGCTATGGTTATCAGATGTAGTCCTCCGTGAGATAGGGAAAGTGTCTATTGTGTGTCTCTGATTAGGAGTAGTAGGTCCCTCGGCTGATCTCTGGCTTTGTTGCAATAATTGACCGTCAAATCTAGGAAATTTTCCATGGCCATCGTTTCTATACACTAAAGAAGCATCCGGACTGGAATAACGCGAACGATCGATAAAGTCTTGACTTTGTTGTCGTGAAGTCAACCCATTCCTCATGTGGTCTCCGTTCAAGGCTGGGAGATACTCACTAGCCGCCTTCTGAGGACGCGGTGGCGCAATCGATGTAGGTGGAAGTTGAGGTGGTTGCCGAATGTCTCTTGCCATGTTAGATGACTGTCTATCGATACCTGGATCCTTGTAGACGGGTGAGATTTGGGATGTTGTGGATGTTGATACGACCTTTGAAGAACGTAACCACAGGTTCCTAGCATCCAGTCTGGTATCAGCGGCTACAAGCATGAACTCTTCTACCACTTTTGCGACCTTCATGGTGATTTGATCGCATCCTCTGAGGATCTTATTTTGTTCGAGAAGCTTATGGGTCCGCTGAACCAGAGGAAGGACATCGTTTCCATCATGGAAGCATTCTCCGAGGCGCGGGGAAATGCCTCTTGTCGCATTTAATCTGTCCACCTGATAACGACGAAGACCCTGTCTCGCTGTGACCATCCATACGGCACCTTCGCTATAAATACAGCCGAGGGACCAAATGTCCACATGCTGCTTCACCTGAAGATCACTATGATCCCAGAACGAGTCATGACGGTAACACTCTGGGGCACCTATATTCCGTCAATTAGGACAATGCTTAGACAACGATACATAGCTAGAGAGCTCACCGTAGATTTTAGTCCCAAAATTGTCATAATCTGTTGTGGCTCGACCATCTCTTGAGCTCGTGAAGTGGCTTAGACCCAAATCGGACAACTTGAAAATGAAATCGTATGGAGACGTGGCTCCATTGCTGACCACCAGAATGTTTGATGGATTTATGTCTTGGTGCCATCTGTACAGAGAGTCGAATCAGCTTAGACATTTTCTAAAATTGTAGTTGTGCTACGAACCCGTTCAAAAACTTCCCGCCAGGACTTCTAGGAACGTTATGTATGCTATCCAATCCCTTCAATAAGTTGAGCATCGACTTCCAAAATTTTAGAATATCTTCCAGCTCAGAAGGCGGGTCTTCACGTTCAAAATATTGTTTGAGAGTCCCCTTGTCTGCGTGTTCCAAAATAATGTTACAAGTGTTGAGTTGGGTATAGCAGCCATAGAAGGCAATGAGATATTCCTGGTTGGCTCTTCTCAATCTCTTGAATCCCTCAACTTCGATTTCATAATAAGTATCGGCATCTCGAGTCTTGAAGACCTTCAAGGCAAATTTGTTTCGATTTGGTCCGTCCGGGTTCTAACAGTATATTGTTAGTAGGTCGCTTTTCGTTATTTGACATGTAGTAATAACACATACCTCAAGCATAATACCTGTTCGTAGCCTATTGTGAGGGCCTGATAATTTGATCTCAAAGAGCTGTGCGCTAGAACCTTCTCCTGTTGGTTTCATTTCAAGTATTGGTAAAATCCGATTATTGTCAAAGGTTTTCTCCATATTTCTCGTAAAGTCAGGGACGCAGAACTTCCATTGTTTCTCGCAAAAGCGGCGGAAGAATGTACCATCGTCAGTGTCAGGAGGAAATCCTCTTGGTAACCGATCCGGATCGTAGTGCACCGGCAAGCAATGATCATTGAAGTCCTTTTTGTAGAGAAAGCTGATAGCAGAACCTTCCCCAATCTCGACAAGTACACAGAATACCGCAACATAATCCGGAAGGAGGGCAGAAGCATCGGGAGGTTCGTCGGGTTCAAAGATGTCCTCCAGTATATCTACCAGCCTCTGGCAGTTGTCCTCCTCAAGATAAGTGGTGACTTTATCGATAGATACGAACGATGTTCGATCCTCTCTTTCTGGAGACTTAACTGCATAGTGCTGATTTGTGTGTAGCCAGCTGCGGAACTCTATGAGGGGACGGTGCCGACTTTGCTCTGTGAAAGACTGTGATTGTGCCATTGCGACGGCCAGTGCACAGCCAAGCTCGGTGCGCAGGCTCGTAGCGGGGTCTCGATGCGCGCTAGGGTATACTTACAACGTAGATAATTATGATTGGACTTCCCATGGGATCGTTAGGGATACAAAAACCAGTGAACACGAAAAGTCTGTCACAAATCACTGTAGGATAGCAAAGGAAATGACGAGGATATGTTGCGACTGGGGAGATGTTGCGACAAGTGATGAGAAGTAAGGCTGCGCTGCCTCGCTCAGGAACCTGCAAACGCGGGCATAGCGCGGAGCCCCATTACAGAATGACTAACTTTCCTTCAGGGGAGAGCTTCGCTTGCATGTGAACCAATCAAAAGGGGGGCCAGTTTCATACCCCACGTGATCGTATGCTAGGATCCGTGTTGGGTCGGGAGGAACCGAAACTTTTTTTGATTGAGCCGGGTTACGAGGTAAGCAAAAACACAGTAAATGACAGGGGCTCTATTGGACGCTTCACCGTAGGTTTAAAGTTAGTCAAAGGTCAATTGCCACTGCCCATAGAGTTTCACAATATCCAGAATAAATCGGAATCTTTTCATTGCTTTAGAACAATCATTGCCTCAATTCATCGCACAATTCGTCGATCGTTGGAGGCATTATGTAAAGATACGGAGTAACAAGTACTTTAAATTCGGGAGGTGGGTAAAGATCAACTTGGCATAAAGGTGCGATATCATTTCTGCTTCCCTTTACTAAATGACCACTATTCTCTACTGATTATTCCTATTAATACATTCTATCTTATTTACTGAATGCCCTTAATCTTCATTACATCGACTTTAAATCGACTTTCGAACTTACAGCTATTGCAGGGCAATTGAAAGGCGGGGCAACTGGTGGCGACTTTGATTTGTACGCCAACTCAAACCTGTTCCAATTCTCTGTTATGTCTCTTGACTTCCTCCTTCCTGTCAATCCACCAGTAAACTATGTACCAAGCCGAAAAAGTGGCGAACATCAATGGTAAGCATATCTGTAGGAACAACTGCAACGCGTCAAGATGGAATATTTTCTCGGATCGCCCACCGTCACCCTTCTGGAACTGCACAATGTCTGTACTCATGATTGTCTAGGATTCATTGAGTATTGCTGCCGGTTGAGAATCAGGGAATGACTCACAGAAATGAAAGTCCCCGGAAGAAAAAATAGTGTGACCAGAGTTATAATTCGCATCGACACGGTTTCTTGTTTCGTCCTCAATGCTAGAACATGCATGTCTTTAGTCATGGCTTCCATATGCTCCGTTGATTCTTGAGATCTGCCCGCAATATTCTTGCTAGCTTCCATGCTCTGGAACTGGAGTATACCATAAAGCTAATGATTGTCAGTTTTGTAAATCTCGCCGTGTTGGCCCTTCAGGGTCGGAGCAAACGTACCAGGCTCTTTCGATCCCCTATCAGCCGCAGTAAAGTAGTTGTCCGTGATTTCTGGGTCTCTAAATCATTCACGATCCCCGAGATTCTCTTCTCAAACCTTTCTACCTCCACTTTACAATCGCTTCCAAGCTGCTGCGGACAGCTTGGGGAGTTAATGAACCATTTATAGTGCTCCTGAATCTTGGTAAGAACACTTATATTCGACTCTAAAATCAGAACAACCTCGTTTGCCCTATCTTCAACAAGTTGCACTTCTTTGAGGTCGCTGAATGAGAAAGTGTTGGGATTTGGCAAAGGAGCATTGCTGTATACTGTGTTAGAGCGCTGATGTGGACGTGATGGTGGCGGTGGTGGTGGTCCAGAGGGGAGCTTTGGTGGTTGTATGACGGGACCCGAATAAACATCATTCGGGATTTCTCTCGCCGGGAAAGCTCCAATATCCGAGATTGGACTTGAAACTGGCTTAGCCGAGGTCCATGAAAAGCTCTTCATGATGCTGTTTGTTCGTGATCTGTTTTTCTCTGGGAAAGGATTTGAGGTGGTAGTGCTCCACGTCACGCTCTTTGAGGCCTTTTCTGGGTTCATATGTTGCGGAGGATTCTCTACCATCACACCGAACGTACGCCCAGTCTTCAGTCGAAGGGACTCCTCTAAGAAGCTGATATACCATCTCCAATCTTCACTACACCAGTCGCAGATTATCATGTGGGTGGAGATTGTGGTAAAGAATGCGTCGCTAGCAGAGCTTCGAGGTCGTGGACTTTTTGGGCCCCCCGAATCCTCTAGGATGTCTTCTATCCTTTCTTTTATAAGTTCATCACCTTTAATAATGACCCAGAATTGTTTCCCAGTTTCCACATCTAGAGAGTGGTATACAGCAGTTTGGCGGATTGACCAGGGCATGTGTGGCTGATGCTCTGAGGGCTCCACTGACTTCAGATTGTAACACATTCGTAATTCTCTTCCAGATCGTCCTAATCCAGGAATTATCAGTGCCATTTGAGCTGGATCTATTCTTGATTCTTCTCGGAATCCGCTGAAGTTTAGATCGCGCGCATGTTCCTGGCGTCCGTAGGGAAACAGAAACTCCAAAAAGGCCGGCATAACTTGATGATAACTCAGAATATAGGTAAGCATCGCTCGACTTGTATATAGCCGTTCTCGAGAATTGGGCGCATGTAGGAATCTGAAATTACAGTAAGCCGTGTTCTACAACAAGTTGAAAGGAAGGAATAATTTACACAAATCGACTTGCTGGGTCAGAGCCTAGCGTTGAAGCGCAGGCACCTATGTACTCTCTCAATTCTTTGAGGTTCGTTTTGAACGTTGATTGGCTTTCTAATCATAAGGGTTAACATTGTCATACAAATTCAAAAATTTTCTGCGGCATGAAATAAAACCAGATAGACTACTAGAATGAGCCCTCTTACTTCGTGGTGCGGTGTCACACTCTACTATGTCTAGACTTGCATGCTCGTCAGGTGAGAAAAGATCTCGCTCCCTTTCACTAAGTCGATTCATCGACCTTATCAGATTGTGCTCGTAAGTATCATGATAAATGATGTTCCTTGGGAATCTGGCGGCATCTTCGCATGACAAAGTCAGTTGTTCCATTTCTCTGTCTAAATATACCGACTTAACCCGAGCACACCAGTACGATGGCACTCACTTATCAACTCGAGAATCACAAGCAATGGAAATGAAATATTAAAGACAACTACTAATCTTTATATTTACGACGACGCTGGTCCGTTTACACTGCATTCGAGGTATGAAAACTTGGTGCGGCTCAAGGACCTACACGGCTGCCCTGCATGCACTGCGCCCCACTCAGCCAGCGACTCCTGACATGTTAAAAAAATGCCCAAACTTTGCCCTGAATCATCCTGTCCAACAAACGCCTTGATCCCTCATTATAAGCGTAGTCATTTCGGTCTGGCTACAAAGTTTAACGACTGCCACGTTGTCTTTTCGACGGCAATCTTCGGTTCATAAGCTCCTGTTTCTCGTCCTGTTTTCGCATGTCAGCTTCTGTCGGACTTCTCGCCTTCATACTAACATCGGACAGAGGCCTCTCAATCCAGAAGGCGAATGATTCTCCCGAAAGCTGCCAAATAGTCAGCCTCGCTACTCATGTTTGAGCTTCGGGGAACATTGTGAATTATCAAAATCCTTATCTTCACTGGACATACCTGGGTCTGAAAGTCGTAGTTACCAAAGATTTCGGACAGAAGCTTATTGATGATTTCTGGATTCAATCGATAATGATCGAAGTATTCCCAATTGTACGCCATTGCCCCAGGAGTTCGGAAGCGAATCGCCACAGGCAAGCTTTTAGATCTAGATTCCGTTTCGAGCTTACAGGATTGATTATCTCTACCCATATTCGGCATCTTCGTGGGTTCTAGTAGCCTATAAGTACGCCCATTCCCGTCATGAGTACAAAGTAGGCTCCCGCGAGGCGGCTTAGGCAACCTCCACCTTGCATTATTGCGAGGTGCGTGAGCCCGGGCGAAGGAACGGGCGAAGGAACGGGCGAATCATGTTGGCTGTGTTTCGGTGAGCAGATGTATGGCTGGCAGCTTAATTAAGCGATAGATTTATATTGATTTTTCTAACTACCAGTTTTGTACATACAGTTTGATAATAAACTGCTAGACATTCAATTAATTTAACTTCTTCTTAATCCGAATATTTTAGTACTTTGACTTGCGTGTTCCTCCGCCAGATGGCTTGCGCTTTTGAGGATGTGATTCTTCTGGTATTGATTACCTTGAACCTTTGCCCTTTCTTCTGCCTCGCGAGCTATTTCCATCTGCTTAACTCCTATACCACATAAGTTGCATCAGTATCTTCGTCATAGGAAATAATACTAGTTTTAGCCGCACAAGCCTCTACCTCGCTAATGTATGGCAGTTTTAACATGGTATATAGTCAAAAGAATGGCATTTTCGACTTCTTACAGTTTCAAAAATTTTATGCTTAAAAAAGGGTCGAAATCAAGAAAAATACACCAGAGCTTCCTTCTTAGATGTAGCATCTCCTCGTCACTTCCTCCTCAACTCCACCTCCCCAGCAAGCACCAATCCTTCTCCCTTTCCATATCCCTTCCCATCTCCTTTCACCTCCGATTTCTCATCGCCCTCCTTTCTCTCCTCAAAGAAAGGTCTCACAGCCCTCTCCACAACACCCTCCCACAAGCCCCCAACAATCTCCCTCAACTCATCCCCCGTCTGCCCAAAATCTGGAAACGCATTAACCTCCAACAACCAAGCTCTCCCTTCCCCATCCACAAGAAAATCAACCCCAAAAACCTCAAACGCATTCGGCAGCGTCTGGAAATGAACCATCATTCCCTTCGCTGCCGCGATGAATAATTCTGATGTCGTATCGCAGATCTGTTTAAAGATTTCCTCTTTTTGTTCTGAGGGGAGAGGGAGAGACCAGAAGGCTGAGACTGGGTTGTATGGAGGGGAGGCGGTGTAAGCGGAGTTTTGCAAACATGTGTTTGTAAGGTGAGGACTTAAGTCCGAAGAGGTCCAGGGAGGCGTGTAGGCGGTGCTAGCGAAGAGTGCGAGCATGGGTTTGTAAACGTAGATTTGCAGACTACCGATTGCAACGACGTACGTTCGGATGTGGAATTTGGTGGGGTGGCCAGTGGGACCTGGGAGGAGGAGGGGAGCGTGGATGTATGGCTGGGCGATGAAGTGGCGGAGGTGGGAGGTGACTATATAGTCGTCTTTCTCTTCGCCTTGTGGCTTTTCTGTAGCTACCTCATCATCCTCGTCGTCTGAATCTGGTTGGTCGGCCTCCCATTCTTCGAATATTCCTTGTAGCTCCTCCTCAGTGCTGAAAAGTCTGATTCCCTGACCTCTGTCACTCATTCCTGGTTTCAGAATCCACCATTCTCTGTCCTCCGCTTTTTTCCCCTCATTCTTCTCAAAGCTTTCTTTGAGCTCCCAAGCTTCGACTAAAGCATCATCCAGGAACTCTGCATAATCCAGCTCGAAATCACAAGCAGGCTTGATGTTTGTAACTAGGATCGAGGATGGATTCTTTGCTATCCAGTTGTGACGCGTGGTGCTGAGATAGTGTTTGCGAATTAGAGCTTTGCGGATAATATAGGCATTGACGAGAGAGCTGGTCGGCCGTGTCATGATATGCTCGAAAGGTAGAGATTCGTAGGCTCCAATCTGGAGAAAAGGTGTTGATGGATCCGGAAGCTCTGAGATTGAGGAGATCAGAGTGTACGAATTGGCCGGAAGAATCTTCTTCAAAGCAGCAAGGATTAAAGGTTGAACGTATAGGTCTTCGTAATTGATCAGTGCATAGAAATGCTTGAGTTTGGCCTGGAGAGACAAGGCTTTCAATGGAATATCCTCTGATGGCCTACCGATTTTGTGGTCAGACATTGATTTTGCAAATCGAGAAGAGAATACGTGTATTGGTCTAACATAGTCTATTGTACCATCGCTATGCACCTGTAAACTCACAACTTCAACTCTCCTTCTGTCTGAGCATTTGCATGCATAAAATTCGCCTTCAGTGGAGTGACACTATTCAAACTGTTAGCTTGGGTGGAATGTGAGAATCCTATATATACTGACCTTGAGTAGAATTGCTTTATGGCCCATCCGTCATTCCCTGGTGGAGCTGCCTCCACTGATTTGTAGACATCCACAAACCGAGGCGCCCACTTGAAGTGCTTATGAGTATGTCGCGTGACTTCCTGTGCTTTACTAGCCCCGTCTTCCCCTTCTCTGATCTTCTGTTCCTCCTCATCGGCATTCCCTTCGTCATCCTCGACTTCCTTGAAACAACTGCCATGTCCCCAGTAGTTCTGCAGCATATTCGTCCACATAATCTTCCTCGACTCGACATCCTCCACAAGTGGAACATTGACACTGTATACATCGACATCTGTCCCCCAATTGTCGTATAAGTGCTGAATTAACTTCGTCGAAAGTCTGGTTGCGGCAGCAATGATCTCTGGATCATGAGCACTATCAATCTTCTTGGGAATCTCCATTGAAAAAAACGCAAAGCTCAAAGCTATAGCTTTTCTCTTGCACACCGCAGCTTCCAATGCACCCCCTAATGTCCCACTACTCAGACTGAAAACTGCTGTGGAGTTCCTGCCATAATTTGGGCCACTGACAACGAGATCAATTGGCCCACGATCATGGAAGTAATGGTACAGCCCGATCTGTACACAACTCGCTGGTGTGCCATCTACCAGAATCCATTCCTCCTGCTCTACCGAGCCGGCGGGTAAGGGCCTTGAGTGTGTTGTACCATCATCCTTATGCAGTGTTCCAGGACGAAAATATGTTGGTTTGACAGTTTGGCCGACCATGTGGGCTTTTCCGATCCACGATCGTTGCGTATGAGGTAGAACCACCGAAACAACATGTCCTGCTGCTTGGAGAGCCTTGACTAGGGAGTGAACGTATGGAGAAGATTGTTGTGAAGGAGGGCCGTCATCATTGACTACCTGGTTGTAATGTTAGTGAAGCGCTCTGTGGCAAAATGTTGTTACTGATGATTTTTGGGCTCACAAGTATGTGCATTCTTGCTGTGGAACAGTCTAGCTTGAGATCTATGAATGTTGAGTGATAGTTCGTGTATATTTACTGATATATATCAGATTTGCAGTGACAACAAATTTGTACGTCAAACACTCCCGCAGCATTGGAGGGGTACCCCGCCACATGCCTGCCCCACCTACAATTCGCCATGCAGGACTCACAAGGCGTTGGCGCTAGTCGCACAGTATTTTCGGATAATCCTACGTCGACACTCTTGAACAGATTGAACTCAAAAATATATAATGTTTTTTACTATGGACGTCATGTTTCAAGTAGACAATTATTGCTGCTGTGAGCGCAGTGAGATATTAACGCAAGCGGTTCCCTAGATGCTCGCTTGCTACATCGCCTGCTTTGAGCCGCTCACTTTAAATTACTTGAGACAAATGCAAATTGACAGTCTACTCTATAGGCGCACTTCTGCTAGCCTAGCATAGTCCTTGTGATGGGAGAAAGAACTGCCTTTTAGGAACTTGAAGAACGGGGAAAATTTCCTGAGGAATTGCAATGCCACTTGGAATGGAAAATGTACTACTCATGTAATTCTTGATTAGTCTCAGATATACTGATTAGAAAATGCCGCCTTCCAAGGAAAGTCGCATCTTCAATTGTGGCAAAAGCCCTATCTACTATGACAATGATTCAGCTTCTCGTTGACCTTCATGAATACGATGGACATTCAAAACACCTGTGTTTCCCTACTAAACACCCAATTACCACAACAACCATTTGAAAGTAGTGTTCCTCCAACCATGATCATGAACCCTTTTATGCATATCTCGTGATGACAAAAACGCTCGCTCTGGACCAAATGCATGAGAACGCCAATAAACCAATAATCTTCCAGGGCCGCAAAAGTAAACTTAACATCCTGGGTGGATGTATGAAGAAGGTATTTAATTACGAAGTCTCTTGCCAGATGGACCTTGAGCAGGAGAAACGGCTTCTCGCTTCTTTGCAGCCTTAGTCTCGTCAATCTTGATTCGCCGCCATCCATCGAAAGGACTGACCTTGGTAGAATCCCCTCGGAGTCCACGTTTAGGGGTAGACGGAGTGGCGGGAGCTTCTTCATCGTTGCCATATAGAGAACCATTAATGTCGATCTTCTTGGACCTAGTAGCTCTAGCAGTTGGAGGTGGTGAATAGGGACCAAATCTTGGTGCGCTGGGTGTAGCTAAATCATGGTCAAATTGGCCTTGAGGGGTAGAGTTGAGCTGTGCGGTGCCATGCTTCTTGCTAGGAGTCTTCATGATGGAGCTTTCAGCATTGCCGGAAGTAACCATGGTGGAGTCCTCGTGATCGGTATCAGCTTCCTCCTCCTCGTTCGCCTGCATTCTCTCCTCTTTCTCCATCAATTGTTGATGGGATGGGAACAGTAATCTGGGCTTTATGGAAGAGCGAGTGACGCGACCATGAGTGACGGGTATATCGGCATCATGCATATTGGCATCAGCGCTCAATTCACTTGAACCCCCAGTCTCCTCGGCATCGGCGAGCTGAGACCAAGTACGAAAGATACGTCTGCCGCGACTGATGAAATGTTAGCAAAATTTGGTGGGCAATGGCGAAATTGTAGCTTACAAGACAGAAATGATACCATCGTCACGCCTATCAGTCTCCTGGAAATCCTTCTCACCCTCCCCGACAACAGTGACCTTGCGGCGCTTGTTAGCTCGACGGGTTGTCTCAGAGGTAGTGGTGTTGTTTGAGCCCACAAAAGGGTTGTCATCATTCTTATCTGATTCAGGACGTTGATCACGAGAGTCGGTGAAGATCGCAATTGGCTCATCCTCAGCTTCGAAACTGTCCAGCGTAAATCCGCCGATGTTCTTTCCTCCCTTCTTCTTCTTGGGCATCACCTCCTCCATAGAGGCATCAGTACGGGACGGGAAAAGGTTCCTAGCAACAGACCGAACTGCTGGATCGGTGCCATGTGGGCGCGAGGTAGGCGTCTTGGCCGGGGTAGGAAGCATGCCATTGCCATGAACGACAGATCGAGAAACGTCCATCTGCTTCTCAGCTCTGGTGGGGGTTGGGAGACCAAGCGCAGCAGCTGCCGAAGCAGTCGACTCATAATCCAGTGCACCAGAAACTCGTCGCCCGTCCATCTTTAGGTTATTGCGCGGTACTCTTTTCTTTGACGCTGTTTGTGGGGATGAAGGTGAGGTTGCGGAAGTGGAGGCTCTTTTGGAGGTTGATGGAGGAGTAGGATGCGAAGCTCGCAAATTATGCGATGGAGGAGGTGTATGAGCTCGAGCGCGTTGCAATACACGACTCGACTTTCGAGGCGAGTACGGCTGGTAATCGTCGCCAAAAGTGCCGAATCTCGGCGTCTCTGGTGAGTGTATTGTGGATGAAGGAGGAGGAGTCGATGGATGATGAGTTATGGTTGCCATGGCGAATTGTAGCGGCTGGTTATGCGGCTTGAAAGAAAAGTCGAACGCTAAGCGGTGTTGTGCCGATTATGAACCGATTTCCAGCAATAGCAACTGTAGAGTCTTTCGATCGCAAGTTACTTGAGTTGACGATGTGATGTTAGTCGAACTGGGCGCTAGATACTCCAGACTCTGAATTCGTTCAATAGAGAGTGTCGAAACAAAAGCGAGAGCGTAACGGGCAGTAGCATATGCGATGTTATTGTATTGAACGAGACGTTGTCGTTGCCAGGCAAGAATTGTATTGATATAAATTGAAGAGGTTGGAGATACCCAACCTCGTTTGTTGCAATCTACTTTCCCTAGCGTGAACAACGCACGGTCACTTAAGCGAGAGTCCTAAATCGAACAAATGATCTACCTAAGTATGCATCGCCAAGTAGACATTATTCTTAGTGGCTTTAAAACATTACCAGCTTCTCGACAAAGCTTGGAAACGAGGTGGAAAGATCGCCTAGTTTCACTTTAAGATGAGATTCTGTACAATGAGGACGTACAGTGAAAAATGGCAATTGTTTATAGAGTTTCTAGAAATATCGGGTCGGCGTTGAGAACTAGCGAGGAAAATTGACCAAATCTTTGCAAGCAGATAGAACAACTTGACTAATTCTCCTTGAAGCTTCAAAAGAATCAAGTTTATTGATGTACCAATAAAAAAGAGAGGTTTCTACCTAATTTCTTATATTGTCTTGACGTGTTTAATACTGAGTGTGTCTATTCAGTTCAGCAACAACCACCTGACTAGGCGCGAACTCCAGCTCAAATCGGTTTAGGAATTACTTGACCACAGCGTCATCATATTTATACTGACAACGAAACTGACGCGTCTTTACGCGTCCCACGAATCACACTTGTAACAGACTATTTTGACGAAACTTCAAATCACTGCCGCATCATCACTTGACACCAATCACCATGTCCACTACCGATACCAACAAACTAGGCCTTTCAGACTCTGATACTGAAGACCTCTTCGCATCACCCACGAAAGCATCGAAATCAAGCAAGAAAACGACTGTGAAAACACAAGAGGGTGGAAATACTACAAGTCAGAGGAATGGCGAGTCGAAATACGATGCTGAGGAGGCGCGGGATGCTGCGTTGAAGAGGGAGCTACAGAGTGTGAGGAGTATCAACGAGGTTATCGAGGGCGTACTGTCAAGTCTGGAATGCGCGAAAGGGAACATGGAGGTATGCTAGATGCAAATTTTGGAGAGTGCAGCACTAACTTGAAGTTTTGCAGACAGTTTCGAGGACGGTCACATCGGCGGCTACATTACTAAATACTTGGACGCATATATTATCACAGACGGAGCACAACCAACGACTTATTCTGAATCCAAACTGGAAAGGAGCAAATCAAGATCTTGCAGATGCGGAGAACGAGACGGTACTGAAAGCGCAAGCTGCGCAGAGAAGGGCGGCGGAAGAGGAGAGGAGACGAGCGGAGGCAATACGGAGGGCAGAGGATGAGGAGAGACAGCGACAGGCTACTGGTACTGTTCGTGGGGCTCGAGGTAGAGGTCGTGGGAGAGGAATAGTCAGAGGGGCATCGAGTAGTGGATATGGAACAAGCAGTTACAATCCTGCGGCGGGATCGAGTATAGGACGGGGTACATCACAAACTTCACGAGCTGGATCTGGCATTGGTAGGAGTAGTGGGAGTGTGAGGGGTAGGCGGGGTACAAAATAAATATCAAAATCAAAATATATTATCCTACAAGTCAATGCCGTCCATATCCATAGGTGATATTTGCTCAGGTGAATCTTCCTTTCCAACGCCTTTCGATGCAAAATTCCATGCTCGACTACATCAAGTCTTTTTCTTAAAGAAGTCACTCATTTTCTTCATCCCACTGACATTGACCTTTTTCAGCTGCTGAACACCTCTACTCTCGCTAGCTTTCTTCCTTCTGTCCTCCTCGTCCTTTTTCCGCTTCTTCTCAGCACGGCCGTCTATGTCATCATCATCCTCAAAGCCTCTCTTTCTAGATATGTCACCTAGTGATCTTGCGGCAAGAGCCTCTTGTCGCTGCTTGGCGAGCTGCTCAAGGTGTTTGTCGAGTGGTGCGAAATCAGTCCCCTTCGCTGAGGATGAAGCCAGGTTTCTGATTGTCTCGCTTAATTGAGGTGAGAGATACTTAGAGCAGATGAAAGACAGAGCGGTTCGAAGTCTGAGAAGATCAGCCACGCCTTCCGGAGCGCTAATGGCCTCTTTCAATGGATTCTTGGTAGCTATCGAGCTCTCGGAAAAGGACGTTGCTGCTGTTGAAGCTTCAGAAAATGAAGTGATGGGGCTATCCGTGGAAGCGTTCGTCGATTGGCTATCAGTCAGAGGCGTTGAAGTTCCAGAACTCGCAGGCTTAGTATCCTCCTCTTCGACAATGTCCTCAACAGCAATAGTGAGAGTTGGCACTTCCAGGGCTTTCTTGACAAATTTCTCCTCCATACTGGGGGTCAGGCCTTGTTTTGCAACCTTTTTGGCCTTCTTGAGCAGTTCAGCTAACATTTTGTTTTCGCTGAGTCGATACATTGTCTCATCGCCAGCTTCAACCGTATCACATACGCTTGCCATTCTCCTCTCTAATGATGCTCGCAGTGATTCGACCCTCAGGAGGGGCCTGATATCAGAGCAAGCAGATGAAAATCTTTCCAAGTAATCTTCTCCGGATAGAAACAATTTCTTCTGTGTGTCAGAGCCTTTAGGCGCTGCTTTCGTATCTAGGATCGGCAATACGAAGAAAAGGGGGTCGATGGGAGTCGCAACTATTAAGTTGGCGTTCCGTAATATATATCCATCGATAGAGAATTTGTCCACCTTCTCATCTGTCTTATTTGGATTTGACGGAGTGTCAATTTTCTCTAATTTGTTTGTGTCCTTGGATTCTGAAGAGAGCAGCCAGCTTCGAGGTATCGTTCTTGGCCTCGCGACTTTTGTAAGCTCATAGAACCCTCTCTCAGGACAAACGATATATGGACTATCAGTGGAGTGACGTGGGTTCTCTAATTGAACTATTCGAGCTTCTGTACTAAGATTCTCGGGCAATATAAAAAGCTGTGGAGGATTGGTGACTTCGGCATTTAATGGAGTTTTCTGCTCAAAAGAGGCCAATATACTCTCGGTTTTCTCCTCCTCTGACTTCTTCGACGGTCTTCCACGAGTTTTCGCCATGTTGCAATGTTGTCGAGATGTTATTTCAACGTCGTATCTTTTGTCATGCTTTCTGGTGGGACGCGTCCAAGACGCGAGATAACGCGACTATTGTAACGACATTTATTATTCGGCTAAACCATGGCAACCAGGAACATGGTTTCCCATTCCAGGATCAGGACTCTACCTAGAAATGTAACCGACGAGAATATGTGATAGTACTGTAGTGCAGGTACTAAAAACTCGGTTCAAGTGCAAGAGTAAGAGGACAGGATATCGCAAATCATTTGCTTTTGCTCATTCCACAACATAATTTCCAGAAGACTGTAAACTTCCGTTTGTTTGTGAATCCGCATAGAGCATCAATTTGGTACCCCCTGCACTACATGGATTAGGACCAACGACCTTCGTCCGAGCATCATTGGTCTCTGATGGCTCGAAAGTATTCACATAAACAATGTCTAAAGGTAAGTGTTGTTGTAGAACGCTAGACGGCCACTAACGAAAGTGAAGATGTGGAATGGCCTCCTAGATCCCCTCACGATGTTCTTCTGAGCACACCAGGAGGTCGTGACCGATTGCGACGCTTAGCAGTACGCGCCTCACCCTCCCCTTCACCTATCAAACGAACTACTTCGACTACTTCGATGCGGAGGCAAGCTCGAGATTTGCTGGAATCCAGCATGGACGGCGGTGCAGACTCGGAGGACGACGAGGAGACTCTCCAGCTCCAATTGCAAGAAATCCAGGCACGATTGAAGCTGAAAAAGCTACAGAAGAAAGGCAAACTGGGTTCTGAGAGCGAGAATGAGGTCAAGCCAGCTGCACCACCGCTCAGCCGAGCAAGTTCTGTCGCGGCGGACAGGGTGCAATCGAGACTCGAGGGGATCCGGGAACGGCAGTTGCAAAGATCAAAATCCCAGACCAACATCGATGTCCCAGTTTCCCCGATTAGACGTGCTCGGCCAGTTGAACCGCATAAGTCGCCTCAGAGAGTCTTGTTGGGTATTGATAAAGGGTTGACTGGAAGAGACATATCTCTCAAAAGGGCACCGAGTCTGAGGAGAAAGGACGAAACGGACGCGCCGGACCGCAAACTAGGGCCATTTCTCCAGAGACCGATATCACAAGCAAGTGGGCGTCAGAACTCGACCGCAAGCTCAGCTCAAAATGACGATCGACCAAAGAGCTTCAATGAACGTATGGCAGCGATGCGATCGCAAGATACAGAACGGCTAGAGCGCGAGGCACGAATCAAGAAGACTAGGAGTATGGCCTTTGACATTGACCAAGAACAGCTGGAAAGGTTTAAAGAGGCTGCTGTCGAGCTACCGGAACAACCACGCCAGCCAGTCGAGTTTAGCAGGGAGGATGTTTTAAATTCCTACAACAAACCTAACGGCACTCTACCTCGTAGTAGTACGGCACCAAGCCTTCGTTCTGCAATGAAGAATCCCAACGTTTCTACGGATAGCCCAGCTGCTGCTCCTATCAGACAGGACTCCCGGGCGTCTATGGATGTTCCACCTGGGAAACGTGCTCCTGCCAAACGGAAAGTTCCTCCAAATGAAGTCACAGAAGCTGATGCTTCACAATTCGAACCATACTCTGCAACTCACCTTTCCAAACGAATCATCCCTCACCAGGTCTTGACGCGAACTTTCACTGGGAAGAAGACGTTTTTAATACCCGATCTTCTAAGGACAGTCAAAGCACCCGACTTTTCTGGTCCTGATATAGAGGAAGATGTGGTGATACTAGCCATTGTCGCCAAGAAGACTGAACCTCGGTCACATAAAACGGACGGCTCCAAACGTGGAAAGTACATGATTATGGGATTGACAGATCTCAAGTGGGAATTGGACTTAGCGCTCTTTGATTCAGCATTCGACAAATTCTACAAGCTTGCTCCCGGGACCATCATTGCTATACTTAATCCTGGCTTTATGCCTCCCCCAAGAGGCAGGATTGATACTGGCAAATTCAGCCTTGTTTTAAATTCAGATGCCGATACAATCCTGGAAATTGGCAATGCTCGAGATTTAGGATTCTGTAAGAGTGTCAAGAAAGATGGAAAAGGTTGTGAGACCTGGGTGGATAAACGACACACTGAGTTCTGTGACTTCCATGTCAATCTTACATTGGAGAAAACTCGGGCTCAGAGGATGGAAGTGAATACCATGAACTTTGGTAAAAAGGAAGGTGGCCGAAAATGGAACACAAAAGATATGACAGGGCATTTCGACTACAAGAAGAAACCAGAGGAGGATAAGAAATCTTTCTATGATCGAGAGAGTCATTCGAATGTGTTTGTAGGAAAGCGAACGACGGCAAACTTGCTGGATGATAACAGCTATGACCCTGACGCATTTCACCGTGGATCGAGCAAGGAGGAAAGAATGACCCGCCAGATTTTAGCACAGGAAAAAGAGAGAGAGCTAGAGAGGAAATTGGGCAAACTGGGCAGCGGGCTAGGAGCTGACTACATGCGAGCCAAATCTTCTCGAGCTGGCGCAAAACGTCGCGAACCCGACAACGAGAACGCTCCTCCACCGCCTCCAGATGCCGCTACATTAGGTCTCCTAGGTGGCAAAGCAAGAGATATCCGTTTAAGCCCCATAAAACGCAAACGAGCAAACACCTCCAGCACAGCAGCACGAGGATGGGGTAGTGACTTATCCAAAGATCTTAGTCGAATGAAAGACGGAGAGAATCTATTACCCGTCAAGAAGAAGACGAGGTTCGTCACTGAAAAGGGGATTAGAGAAGCGGGGAGAGAAAGTATCGGTGGGCCCGAGGCAAAAGCGGTACTTAATGACCTTGATGATAGTGATGATAGTGAGCTTGATATTGTGCGGGAATGAAACATCTCATTTGGGTTGTAAGGAATAAATGTCGAATAGACTTGGATTCGTGTGGAAAAGACTGGTGTTGTGTATAGCATATTATAGGCTGTGTAGTGAGTGAGGTATTAAACTCCTACAGCTTCATGATACTGCCTCCTGTTCTCTTTCAGTCATGTACCTGATTGTTGGCTCCTCCCCTTTGTGCTCGCTTGGTTCTTCTAATCTTTCCCATCCTTTTCACTTTCAGTCGTGTACAAATTCCTGGTCCATCTATTCTTTTCCCATCCTTATTTATCTCGTAATCTCATTTCCCATTTTCCCCCTCCAAATCCTCACCACCCTTTATTCAATCCTCTCAAACCACACCCTTCCCTCCCTCCCCATCTCCGGCTCAAATGCCACACCAATCCGTCCCACCGTCCCCTCAACTCCAACAACAAATTCCGCTGGTAACGCCTGTTTGAACACCAGCCCTGGCGCTGTCGTGCTGTCGGCATAGGCCATGAAGTAGTCTCCGGATATGTGCGAGAGTTCGAGGATGATGGGCCAGGTGAGGGAGTCGCGGGAGGCGCAGAGGGTTTGCTGTTTCTTTTTCTCTCCCTCTTCGCTTTGAGTTTGAGATGATGTTGAGGTTTGGGGAGATGGGTTGTTGCGGGAGGGGATTTGGGATGACGAAGGATAGGCAGGCGGTGTAGCATAAGGAAATCGTGGCGACGTAGGATCAGATATCAAACTTGAGTTACACAGGGTTATAGTGAGATTTTGGTACGCGGGATGCTTGTATGTCCCCGTGTAGTTCTCTAGTGGGAGAGTAAGGGAGAGGGGTGGTGAGGGTGTGGTAGGGTAGTAGATCGAGGGGGCGTGTTCGTAGGCGCGTTTGAGTTGTTTCCAGGCTTTGAGGTTGCTATATAGATGTTAGTAGATAATGGAAAGTGAGAAGGAGGGAATGGGAAAGTGGAAAGGAGAGGGGAAAACACAATTTATTCCAGTCAAATCTCTTTTCTTGAGGGATTCCCAGTTTCTCATCGATGAGATGCCAGACGAGACGTTGTTCCGCGGCATTGGATGTCACGCCTGTATTACCAAAAGCCGTGACGCCAAAGTTTAAGGCTGGGAAGAAAACTATCACGCAATCAATAATTAGCCAACAATCTAAGATAATCAAGATTATGGAGGATGTCACTTACTAACTTGTGTCCCAAAAGCTTCCAACCCCCCGCTATGTTCAAAATACTCATATCCCCCATAACTCCCCGTCCACCAACCCAACGCATAAGCCTGCGGTCCCGTATTCGGCTTCTCCTCGCCGCTATCTTTCATCAACATGCGTGGCGCAAGGTATTCCTTGATCTCGGGCGAGGAGAGAGGGCCGTCACCGCCCATGAGGAAGCGTAGCCATTTGGAGTAATCGTGGACATTGGAGATAATGCTGCCGGCACCAGTGATGAGCGTGAGGTCCATGAAGGGGACGGGGAGGTAAGTATGGTTGGATGGGATGTAGACGTAGCCCTGCGCGAGGGGTTCGGGGGCGTGAAGGGCCGTGGGGGTTGTGAAATACTGGGAGAAAGCGTTAGATGAAGTTATTCAAGTGATGAGATAAGTGTTGTGAAAGAATGATGTAGCAAAGGTATTGAGTAAGATGCTTTTCCGATCTCAATTCTCTTTGTACATTGCCTTCTAGCATTTAGCTTGACTTGATATGAGGTTCAAGATGAAGCTAGATATGAAGAGAACTTTTCCCGAGATATTCTTGTGGAGGAAAGCGTCTTGAACGTAGTTATTAAAATGCATATAGAGGCTTAGAAAGTATCACACTTGCTTTGTTGAACTGAACTTGCGGATTCGGGCTGCCGAAATCAGACACAAACTAGCTTAGCAAGATACAACTTGAAAAGATTTAGAGAGCTTAAATTCACGTAAAGAGCGGCTTTCAAAAAATAAGAACCTGCAGTGCCGAGGGACCAACTCTAGGAGCAAGCCATTACTCTTAAGCTCTTAGAACTCTTGTATCCCGATAAGCAACACAAGAGTCGGATAAGCACTTCCAAGTGAGGAAAACATTGTGAACTCTTGAGAATGAAGCTTGACCACACTAGAATTTGCTCGCTTGAGCAAAGCAACGTCTTTCAAGGAAGAAATCGAAGATGATGGAGAGCTGACAAATGCCGTCCGACTTTCCCTCTCTGATGGTAGTGGAGTCTGAGGATATCATTATACGCCGAGCACTTGCTCTTAATCTCCTCAAACCCCCTTCCCGTTGCAACCAAACGCACCCAAGCACCACTTCTCCCCGCCAACAACAACAAAACAACTCAACTCAAATCAACCGAAAGCAGAAACCTTCACTCACCGTCCCGCCCATCCCCAAAACCCCCCAAACCTCCCCTCCCAAAAACTCACCCAATTCCCTCCCACTTATCTTCTCAATCACCGCACTAGCAACCACATACATAATATTACAATACTGCCACCTCTCCCTCAATCCCGCTGTCGTATCCAAGAATCTTAAACTCCTCACGATATCTCTGATACCTTTCTTCCTCCTCCATTCCTTCCCCTTCTTCCCACTCTTGCCACCGTCTTCGTCATCTTCAGGTTCATTCCCGTCCGTGTTCCCATAACTCATATCATGTCTCGGAACCCCGGTGCGATGACTGAGTATATCCTCTAGTGTCACATGCTCAGTCAGGTATCTATTATCGAGGATGAAGTCATCGCCTAGTATCGCGTTTACCTTCGTTTTCCAGGATAGTTTGGTTGGAAAAGGGTTAGAATTTGGGGAGGGAGGTATGGTGATGTTGCCTGAGGATATCAGAAGCGCGAGGGAAAGTGCTGTGAAAGCTTTGGTGGTGGATGCGCCGTAGAAGAGTGTGTTTGTTGTTACGGGGGTGAGAGGGGAGAGGGAGGAGTAGCCGTATGCCTATGTTTCTCATAAATATTACTCATATTCCCTCATATGTCCAAAAACATTTCAACGAATGTGGTGATGATATGAGAATGAAGGCCAAACTAACACCTGTCCAAGTATCCTCCCCGTCAACGACACCAATCGAAACCCCTGGCACATGCCAGAAATCTAGCGTCTCATTTGCAAGCTTCGCAAATTCCGTGGTAAAAGGATTCGTGTTAGGATATTTGAGGATGTGTTGCGAGGCGGTTGAGAGGGAGGTGAGGGTTAGGAGGAAAGCTGAGGTGAGATGAGGCCGCATCTTGGTTTTGAGACGTTGTAAAGTTAATTGCGGTATTCAATTAGCTACTACGAATTGTTGACAAGCTTAGTATATACGCCTGAGACATTGAGCTCTTGAACCGAATTACATGTTGTTAGATTGCGTGTGACAACAAGTGTCGTAAGCTCTTAAACTGCTGCCTTCGTCATGCAGGAACCCCTCAGTATCGTGGATCGGAATCACGCAATTCAGCATCACAACACAATTTACCTCAGACAAGACACAAAAAGGGCAACCTCAGTAAAAAAAAATGCTCCATTAAACTGCCTTTTTTTTATCGTGGCATATGGCACAAATCGCCGTCACCTCAGCGTACGCCGGGGACTTGTTTACTCGGCTGGGGTATTTAGAATCTGTACAATTCCCTTCACGCTTATCATGCCCAACCCCATTTCGCCTTCCTTTCTGTGCATCTGGTTTCTAGTCCTGATAATGCCCTATATTCCCCGTGGACCGTCTGATGGGACATAACTGCTTTCCAATCACCGAATAGAAGCATTAAAGTTCAACAAACGGTCTTATATTCATGTTTCCCTCCCCAACCCTGAATCATAACTCCTCTTCCTCTTCTGTCCGCTTTAGTGTGTCTGGTTTGGCCGTGGTTTGACTTGATTCAGCAGCAGCTAGGATATCTCGTCCAGCGCCGAAACCCATTCCCAAGCGTTTCTGCATTGTGTCGTTTTCCACACCATTTAAACTTGCTCGATGTTTCTTTAGTGGGCTGCCAACAATACTTTCATCTGGCAAACTGGAACCGAAGATACCTGCTGAGAGCGTGTGATCTGGGTTTAGATTTCCGTCGGTCTCAGCCGGCGGCGTTGCCCCAACAGAAGTGCTACCTACGGATCTCGGTGATCTACCAGCATTAAGTGGTTCAGCGGAGTGTACTCGCTTCAACTATAAACTTTGTCAGCTTGAACTATAAAGAGAGATAAACATGCACATACCTTCAATGTCCGGACACCATCCGCCAATTCGACTTGAGATTTGGCATCATCTGGGCTTAAAAGAGTCTTCACATCCTTGTCCTCAACATCCTCCATCTTCGTGACTGGGTCTGCATCGTCATCTTCTTCCTCGCTGTCCTCATCCATAGCACCCCCAATGCTTCCATTACTCTTCTTCCTTGATTTGCTCTTGCGAGATGATCCATCATTGTCTCTGAACGCAGAAAAACCGACGGTTCCACCAGGCTTCAACGGAGGAAGATTTCCAAAGTCAAGTTGAGCAGAACGTCTTTTAGTGGTAGAAGCAGGAGTGGCCTTTTGGTGCTTCGATGCCAGAATGCCCATCTTTTGAAGTTGTCCTAGTATGATTTAGTAAATTGACAATTTGGAGTAAGAATGCTCGTTTGACTTACGATCGCCTCTATAGAAAAAAGTAAAGACAGCAAAAGGCTTGTCTGGTCCATCTATGCCCGTGACTGTCTGTGTACTGATAGATTTTGGATCTAGAGTTTTAGGCTTGGCGAAACTGGTGGTATGGTCAATATCTCCTCCATCGTTTCCATCTTTGTTCTCCTTCGACCCCTCATCATCATCGTGTGCATCAAATTGCGGTGAGTATTCTCCTCTCTTGATCTCACCAGAGGCTAAGACGCGGAACATGGCAACTTTGATCTGCCCGGCAGCTTCAGGTAGAGCATCATCATCTGAATCAGAGCTGAAATCGTCGTCATCATCGGAAAGCTTCTCCACAGCGTCCACTCCATATCGCAGGACATTTCCAGGTCCAGGACCTTTGCGCGAAGACATCAAATCCAAATCATCGTCACTGCCCTTCTCTTCCTTTTTTCGCTGACGGCGCTTCTCAAACTTCTGTCTACGCTTCTCTATCTTGGCTGCTGCATCTTGGCCGTCCAGATCAAGCCCGTTCAGCCACCTCTCCAATCCCACTTCTCGAAACAAGAATTCTCTTTCTGCGAGCCCTCCCCCTTCAGAATCTGGAACCTGAACCCATCGTGAATTCACCCACGTCTCCTCGCCCGGCCGTAGTAGTGTAGCTACTTCTTCCTTTGCACGGCCGTCGAAGTATATATAGGCAGCAATGGTCTCGTTCTCGGATTTCGTGATAGGAATGTAGGGGCCAATCGTGCCCTGATAGTTTCCTCGCTGAGAAGATATTCCTGGTAGGCCACCGACAGTCTGTGGTTGTGGGTGGGGAACGGATAGGGTTGGCTTTGGCGTCGAGTAGGGTACTGGTAGGCCGGGTGTAAGAAGGGTTATGGAGATGGCGAATTTGGAAGGCTCTGGCTTGTTTGAAGATGAGTCGGAAGGTATTTTCGGTTTCGGGACTGGGATGTAAGTGTTAACACGCGAGACTCTTGACTGCTTCTGCACTTGATGTTCTGGCAGAGGAGCGCCTTCAGCGTGAACGCTGACCGCAATACCCTTGAAGCAAGGCATGTTGCTCAGCTTGAAGGCGCAGATGCGTGGTTTGCGCAGCAGTGATCAAGGAGTTAGCAGGAGCTAGCAGAAATCGAAGATCGAATCGAGATATATCGCAAAGCTCGAAGTTGCAGACCTAGGCTTTGTGTATTTCGAGTTTGCACACGCGGGAGGAGGCTGAACTATTGAAGGCGCTCAAGGCTCAAGATGCGGTGCGGAGCGGACCAGTAGCGAGGGTCTAAGCAATGTTGGAGGAAAGAGGGAGATGGGGAATTGAGCAAACTGCAAGAAGCAGTGCTCCCTGGGCGCAAGTATTATTTCTGTCAGAGTCGCCCAAGGATAATCTGCAAAAAAACAATGAATGTGATGCTTCAAGGTCTGGCCGCCAGCTGGGCGTGACAAAGGTCTCGGCAGGAAGCGTGATAGAAAGACGCGGTCACGGCCGCTTGTCGGTCACGGCGGCTAATAATGTGACTCCACAGAAGGCACTACAAGAACGAAGTACCAGTAGAGTAATGTCACGCAAGAAATAATATCACAGGTTGAATATGGACAATGGAATTGAAGTATTCAAGTAATGTACATTACCAAGTCATTTGATGGATTTGTAAGGCGAATAATGAAATCATCTTGTACTATTCACATTCTTTCCATTGATTCGAGATCACTCTAGCCGCTATGATGGTACTGCAGCGGTGAACCTTTCTCTGAACCTACCTTTCATATTTCATATCTATCTGCGATGCGAAGTGAATGCACTTGCATTTGTACCATGAATCTTCTAGCTCGCATCTTGTCATCCATCCTTTTCAGGTTACTTTTCCCTCTAAGGTGAACTTCCGTACATGGGTCTGGTATCGTAGTCTATCTAGCAAAGTTAGCTATTAAACTTTCAAAGCAATGCCAGTGGTTTGGAAATGTTTATGGAAATGTCAGACTGTTGAGCTTGATATATTGTTAATCAACATAAGTTTCAGTTGGCCGTTCTTAAGGGCAGAAGTGTAGTCATCATTAAAGGAAGAAAAAAGAGAGAGCACAATCTGTGCTACGTACCAAGGCATTCTGAAGTATCCGTGATCATGTCCAGAAATAACAATGAGTCATAGTTGAGGCAGGATAGTAAGCCACATCGTCGGTGAAGACAATTGTGGTGGTGTTGAAGTTGAAGCTTCGATTTGATGAAAAAAAAAATTAGGAGTTTTTGGAGCTTCGAAAACTTCAAGGTGGTGAAAGACGCGCTAAAGCGCTTTAGGCCAAGGGTATTATTCCATATCACGTGACTGATATTCCCCTCGATTCTTGCGTCGCAATAAAATTACCCCACCAACCTCGACAATAACACAGTCGTTCAAGACCAGCTCAGAGACCACCACAAGAACATACATCTTAACATCACGACAAGATGGCAAGTAAGTAACCCACGGCTTCAATATCTCTATTTTCATATTCCTACTCTATCATATCCGTGAGACGAGCTGATCTGCTTGCGCCTGGCTAACTCCTTTTCCATAGACTTCCAGGATATTGCGAGTAAGTAGTATATCAATTTTCACCTTTACGAAGCTTCTATACCACCGAATTTTCATCTTGCGCTCTGAAGAGATGATTTGAACTGGCCCAGATACGCATGCGCCGTACTGACAATCGTCATAGAGCAGTTCACCGATTTCTATTACGCGCAGTTCGATCAAGACAGAAAGAACCTAGGCCCTCTTTATGTAGGTCTGAAAAACATATCGATATGTCTTGACTAACACTCCACCAGCGCGATAACTCTATGTTGACATTCGAGTCCTCCTCAGTTGCTGGCGCAGCCGGTATTGTCTCAAAACTCTCTGTAAGTATTACAAGGTTTCTGAGGCTTCCAAGCTAATAGCTACAGGAACTTCCATTCGAGAAGGTCAAGCACGCCGTATCAACCTTGGATGCGCAACCTTCTGGTGAATCTGGTGGAATACTAATCCTTGTTACTGGAGCTCTCTTGGTATGTCCAAATACCACCATCTTTTATAACCCCCCAAATAACCACGAAAGTGATGGCTAACACAAAACGACACAGGTCGATGAGGAACAGCGACCGATGAACTACAGTCAAACCTTTCAACTTCTCCCTGACGGTGCTGGAAGCTACTTCATCTTCAACGATATCTTCAAATTGGTCTTCGGATGAAGTGGACGAACATTCGGAATACAAGAACAAAATTTGGCTAGACAAGGGTTGAGCGTTGAAGGATCGATCGGAAGTGGTCTATCTACAGATTTTGCAGACACAACGCCCACCTCCTGAAGGAGAATACATGTGCGATGGGCACTATGATGTTTCATACACCCGTGAGGAATTTCCCCTACAATAACAAGAGCATTCTCATTCTTCTTCCGATGGTTCGCGAGTACATCAGATGAACCATATTCTGGTGTAACCTTGCCACGTCGAGGCTTTCCATGTGCCTAGAATTAGGCTTCCGAATTCACCTTCCACTGTGGAGCTCTAAAAGGTTTGTGGATTATATCAGCTGCGCTCAGTCCCTTGCAGCTAAGAACACGATCCTGACGCGGCACTACTGATTGATGTTTCGAGATACTTCACAAAATGTAACAGATTCCTATCCCGGAAATAGACAGCTCCGGAAACTGTTCCTTGCCAGACCAGGAACTTTTATAGTACAACTCGTAGCATTTGACTCATTTTGTAGTATAAAGATTTCTCCATACTTCAATTAAGCTCAAACAATTAGTTCGTTGAATTACAATATTCTTCGGCTCTTGGATTCACGGTGTTGCCTAGGGGTAAAGCTCCCTCAGCCTCTTGGCTTGCGAAGGCGCTAGTGAACGTACTGTATCTCAGCCACGTACTTCTTTCTTACAACGTTGTAAGAAACACCAATTGCGACCTCAATACCCGAACATCCTCTGCCATCAAAACCATCGCATATCTCTGGTCTATGTAACAAGAAAAAGATCAACCTTTCGACAGTGCGCCGAGGAACGAATTGTTCAGGGAACGACAGGCGCATTCATACGCCAGCTTCAACAATCCATATAGCTTGTTTATCAGCCGACTGCAAAGATGACGATCGCTGAGGAGTTTGCGACGAGGAATTTCAGTATGCATCCTCTGGCAGATGGAGAGTTTTCGATGACAGATGGCTAACAATGTATTTAGGTATCTATGGCCAATGGTAAGCAGAATGATTTTGCTCTCATTCGATTTATTCCAGAATCCGCAAGCACCCGACCAGCAAATTCGACACAACAATTGCGTTGTGTCACAACCGTGCGAATTGAACAAAAGGGCTAGCGGATCCATTTTCAAATCTTAGATTATGGCTAGCATGGAAGTTCATTGAACACAGCTAACAAATTGGTTAATGACAGGACCGGCGTAATATGTATATTCCTTTGCTTCGCCCTCGGAATCTCCCATCTCTTCCACGTCAGCCTCATGATTCTCTTTGGAGCATTCTGCCTGTACGTCCCCTCCATCCCCCATTGCCTTCCCAACCCCCTAACTCACCTTACTCAGCGCGAGTTCCTTCCTCATAATCTTCATCGAGATCCCGCTCCTCCTCCGTATCTGCCCAACTTCATCGAAGTTCGACACCTTCATGCGCCGCTTCACCACCAACTACATGCGCGCCGGCATCTACCTGTCGATGGGCATCGTTCAGTGGCTCAGTCTCACTCAGGGCGCGAGTTCCTTGATTGCGGCTGCAGTGCTGTTGACAATCACCGCGAGTTTCTATGCATTGGCTGGGGTTAAAGGACAAGGATTTGTTGGAAGCAAAACGCTTGGAGGGCAGGGTGTTGCGCAGATGATTATTTAAAGGAGATAGTGAGGAGTGTATGAAACTATGGAAAGGTTCTGAAGGTGGTGGACGAGGGGACGAAGACTATGTGAATGAATTCGAGGAAACTTGCTGAATCACAAGATGAATCTTACAGGACGCGCCAATGGAGGAGAGGAGAGCAGTGGAAAATGGAGTGTGATGAGAGCATGCAATATGGGGTTTGGGCGTTCATGGGAAAGCTTAACACGCTGGTATGGTACTGTTAGCTGGGCTTTTCTCGCGCGCGATTCAAGCATTCAAAAGCTATCTAGGCCGCAAGGGCGAGATTATTGTGTGTACTTTTATATGCAATTCTTTTTCTCACTGTTAATTGGTTTTTGTCCTTTTGGTAAATTTTTGGTGAGTTGGTGTAGTGAAGGTTATTGCTTGGGTTCTAGGGGGAAGGGATTGAATCACAGGTGATTTCTTTTCAGAAACATGCAAACACATTAATTTGATGGGTAACATAATCGGTCAATTTCTACAGCAAGAGAATATCGGTGGATATATAACCACCTAAGGCCTGACTTCTCGTCCTGAACAATCAAATCACTCTCTCCGATGATGAGGACAACAACATAAACCTAAGTTTGCGCATCATCTGCTGGTCCATTCCTCTTTGTTGAACCATGGGAAATAAATCACGGAAATATGTGCGTGCATAAAAAGGATGAAAGGTCTGTTGTGGTATTTGTTTATCGATATGCCCCTCAATAGCTGTTAGATATATATTCTTAAGGATAAACTGATGACCTTACTCGCAGGCTTTGGTTAAGTAGAGACAGCATATTAGCTACCTACCGATTTATCTGCAAATAATTGTATGTATGGGAGAGCGGGAGGGTGTTCCTATACGATGGCTCGGGTATGGGGATATTTGCGTGAGGAGGGGGTGGTTGACTACTGTTGATGGTGAGGTCAAAGGTGAATGGTTAATTAACAGACATGAGTAATTCTCTTATATCATCATCTGTATATTTATACTTGTGCTTTGCCTTACTAGCCCTGCTCAAATGCTACATATATATCATCGTAAGGGTACGACTTCAGCTTATCACAATATATCGCATTCTCGGGGGTCGACGTGCATGTGGTGGGACAGAGATTAAACTTTCCCCTTATCTACTTGTGGAAAAGATAGAAGACTGTGTACACACGTACTCAGACAAAGTTATGTCAAGGACCGGGAAGCGTAGCGTAAATATAGGGCGTGTTCGTTGTCGATTGTTTCTCTGCTTTTCTTTAATGTGTCGGACTCTGGCGTGAATCACCAGGAGCAAACCCTTTGAAGACTCAATGTAAATGGCCTAAGCCAGCAATAGCTGTCTCACAGTGTCTTGCTTCCTTGGCGACATCCTTTGTATATCTCTTCTCGAGCATTAGAATAAAATTTTCCTGTTTTCCATTGGCGATTTCAGGAGTAATGTCCTACACCCGAGCATGCTGATACCTGTCGAAGAATTCAGGAAGCTAACTGGTCGATTGGCCAACTATCAGCTACAATCTCCTTCGACTTAATCGAAAGTACGATATCTCTATCATAGACGTTCCTAAGCTACTGTCATTATCATCTAAGCATGGTGGAAAAGAATGTTCCTGTAGAAATAGTATTAAGGAATAGGTAGAATGGGTACTAGGCCGGAGGTTGTAAGCCGAGTGTTCCTATCTTGATATTCGTGATCCTCTTACTCTTTATTCACATAAGATAAAGTCCTCAGAAGTATATAACCGATTCTTAGGAGCTCTTATGTTTCACGGTTCCAAAGTGCTATACTTATTTTATTCTTACTAACGTCGAACAGGGTAAGATTACCTCAATATCATTCTATACCCTAGGACATGCCTATACATCTCCTCTTGATTTCTGGTCACAGTCTTATATATACAGCGGCAAATGGGATAAATACAACTCCAGCTCATGTCGAAACGATAAATGAATACTGACATACAGAATGTGGGGAATATTTGAATACGCGTGGTTAGTTCCAGTGGCAGCTTTTCTTTTTAAAAGCTCGTTAAGGAGATCGAAATATAAATCTTGTGGTTGTGCCGAGGGTAATGAGCTAATGAATGCAGGATGCGGTTGTCGTCGAGATGACCATTGTTGTGAAGATCCTCCCTCTCCATTGTAATCGAAATATGACGTAAATCCCTCATCCTCATGAAATACTACTTCCACCACACATAGAAAAAATCAAGAGCAGAAATCGATCAACTAGTAATTGTTGGTTGCAGGAGCGCTAGTAAGGAATGAAGCACTCAACATACAAAACAAGATTTATAAATAGCATTGTGAGCGTACTAAATAAGATCCTGCTATTAGATTTCTTATCAGAAGTCAAATGTAGTACTCAGAACCTCGTAAGATCATGGGGCTGCTGATGCTCATATTCGAAAGAGGGGAGTTATGGAAGTTATCCTTTAGACTATCCGCGATCGCTTTTCTTCTTTCGAGAAACATAGGTCGGCGTCTCAAGATCGCGGATATCACAGCACAACTCAACGATCCGAAAATTCACATGGCCAATTTCCAAATCTATCTAGGGGGATCTAATAAAGAGAACATTGGACTGCCACTGCGTCTTACTGGTCGATTGTTATGTCTCTTGCTAAAATTCTAATATGGATGGTTACTGAGTTGATGGAAACTGGGAGGTGGTGGATTTTTCGGTGTAGGAATTGAGGGGGCGTGCTGTCGATTTTTTTCTTCCTGGGCATAACTTGATTATCCAGTAAAGCTGAAGCATAGACATACGATGAGTCCATATAGCAGAGCTCTTTCTTCAGAGGTCTTGAATTTTCCGTGACTTCGTATTGTATATGAGGGTGAACCCACCATAGTTTTGCCATCTTGCTGCTGGGTTGTCCGATACGGGGATACCTAAATGGGGGAGTTAAGACCTATTTTAAGTGAGTAGGTGTGATAGAGGTTTTAGGTGTGTGTCAGAGTGCTATTCACATTGTGGTGAGTGTGATGTTTTCATTCTTGGGCTGGAATATGTCGATTTTTGAGAACATGACCGAGTCTCATTTTCAATTCCGTGTAGGCAATCCAAAATTTACCCTTCACACTTTCAGAATTGCAAGTTTCCTCTGCCTTCCCATAATAAGTACACATGTGCAGCAGAGGGTTGTAGAAATCACACAGCTCGAGCACATCGAACAAGCTCGAAGTCAAAATTGTTGGATTTCTTACCCCATAAAAACAAACCTTTCTCGTCTTTTATGGTGGTGATCTAGGCACTTGGGTGATTTTCTACCGAGGGTTGTGGAACGTGGAGTGAATATGGAGTATAGTTGTTGTCGAGGTTGCTTTCGTTATCGATTTCACGCCTCTCTAGAGTATTCGAAATTCAAATTGAATTCCTCATGTATCTTAGATCTATTTACGGAAGGTGAAACGGCGAGTCGCGTCTCCTTTGCGGCGTCAGCACGTTTTCTTTGGTTCGTTGGAGACTCTTATGAGTTATTCCAATAAGTAAAACGACTTTCGGGGTCTGCTGGAGAGGTGATTTGTCATAGGATGAGGTTTGAGATGGAAATGTATGATATTTCGCGTAATCTCGCCTAGTGGCTGCGCTGTGACTGAGGTTGACCAGACAATTGTGGGCGTGGGTGATGCTCTAATAGTACGTACTTGACAGCTATTAGTCCTATTATACATACAGGAAATAAAAACCAATGGCCAGTTAATTCAAATAAGCACTTACACAGAAGACCCGACTGAAAGAATGCAGGTTGGTGGTAGTTAGTGATGAGAGAACAATTATTGGAGCCGGGAGACATGTATACAAAGTTCTAGATCTTAGAGGACAAATAAAAACCCTTGCCTACTATATTACCCTCAATCTGTGACCAGTTCACGCTTGTAAGTCATCTATATTACCTCAGACTTCCACTACATATTTAGCAGCAAGACCTTTGAAAATTGCTATAGCTCATTAAATCTCTGCAATGTCTGAACTATCAATGGATTCTTATGTGAGCTCGAAAGAGCATTATCCTTCGCTGAACATGGGATATCTCACTCGACGCTAAGAAAATAATCTAGGCTAGGATTCTTCCAGTAGGCGAGGTTTGGGGACTTTGGAAACTTCATGGACTTGTACTTCTTAAAGGGAAAGCTATCCCTATATAACATAGCTGTCTACTTTACTTCAATAATTTACACCGGATCCGTATGGCTTTGCGAGTATGGGAAGCCCCACGTGGTTGGACACTTACGTCCTAGGAAGCTTCTATATGTTTGTGATGATACTTAATCATTCTTCTTTTCTTAGTAAAGATTTACGGTACCTAGTGCACATGAATTTAGATAGTCTACTATCGACTTCCCATTATTATCAGAAATCTTAAAATAGTAATAAAATTTTATAAACATAAATCCCGTCCTGTGCTTTCTGAAGTATGCCATCCTGGGTCGGGTATGGATCATTAAATAGCTAGGCGATTCTTACTCACAATCAGGGATTTCGAAAGTCACTACCGTATTTATATTACATGCCGATTCAAGGACGTGGTGGCTAATGTTACGTGGACCCTTTAGATTTTATGCCTCCATGGTTAAGCCTGTGATTTATGTCCTGTCGGTGGATCTGAAAGTGGTCCAAAGTTGGTGCTAAACATAAGGACACGCTTGCGTATACGTAAAGATAATCTTCGGAGCTTGAATGTTACGTTGCACTCTATGAGTAGGCTAGAATCATAACGTCTTTGGTCTCCTTACCCATTGAAGAGTGAGTGAGCGCCTATGTATAATATTAATTACTGGAAACATGCTTCCATAGACAAGACAACATGTTACGTCCTTGGGTAAGCTGGGAACATGATTAGACACATGTGCCTTATACATTGATGTACGGCATCTTGGTAAGATAGTTCTCTCTTCTGAAATTAGTGGCAAAGAGTTACTGTCGTGGCATGAGTTAGGGCAGGCGGATAGTTTGTTATCAAGAATCTGTGAGCTGTAGTTGACTAGAAGCTTCTTTGTTTGAGAGTTCCGTCTGTACATTCTTAATACGTCAAGATTTGGGTCTCTCAGCGTGGTGTGCCAAACTTGTATGACAACTCGAAGAGAAGTAGCGACGCCGTAATTTCTGGAGCTTGAGTTCTAGGGGTATATGGGGTACACGGCATCACGAACTTTGATCAGTGACATATAGGTGAGCTAATCTGGTTTGCGCTTTGGTGTTTCCTGGTGCATGTGAAATAAGACACTGTGAATGGTTTTGTTATTTCCATCAGGATACCCATTCCAACAGCTCTTTATTCAAGGCTTGAATGATGAGCCTCATTCTATATTTTGAAACGAGAGTTTCCCCCATTCTTTCCCCTATAAATTGAGCCTTCTCACACAGTGTTTAGTCTATGCAATTCAAAAGAGGACAAAATTGCTGCAAGAGCAGGTGTTTGTGTCAGCGACACCCATAGTAGAGCGTACGCTCAGGCATTCACATCTACTTTCCTAGTTCCAAAGCAAATGTATGAATCACAAGGGTGTCGCGCCAGAACGCTAGAAGAATTATGGGGGTAGAGGTAATGAACAACAACTATTGCCTTGACAATAAAATCGCTTCCTGCTTTCACAAATACTCCAGACAAACGATGCGCGCCTGCTTATTTCGAACGCCTCAGCCACATTGATTGCTTCACAACCTAAAAAGCTTATCTACAAAGACAAACACCTATGACCGGTAAGATCTGATATGTTGATTGCATTTAGCAATTCAGGATGCAGATTGGTGTTTTGAGTAAAAGGAGAATAATCTGTCCATGAATACGCTGCTCCAGATGCCACTGACAACCTATCTCTTCTATTGGCCTCAGGGTACAGAGTCTTCTGATTTGAAGAAGAGAGACAGAAGAAGAGCTCTGAAGCTGATAAGAATGGGCAAAGAGGAGTTATCGCTAGTGCACCCGACTCATGTGAAAGCGCAAGCTTGCGTCAACTGCAGGAAGGATAGCCAACTATTGACTTCTCGACTCGCAAGTCTGGAATCGATCGTGCAGACGCTGAAAGAAAGAAATTAAGTATTTAGAAGATAAGACATGAAGAAGCACCTTTCTCTAACTGAATTTGATGATGCCATTTAAGTTTGTTAGATCCATCTAACTTTCTCAACGTGTTACTATTTTTGGACTGTCACTTCCAACGAGCCAGGGCTTGAGCTTCTTCGAACTCGGCAGACTTGAGGAGAAAGGCAACCGAAGAAAAGCAAGGCATCATAATTGCCAAATCCCATCAACGATGACCACGAATCTGAACGTCATCACGAGCACTGGCTCGTGTATCACACGATTTGGGCAGGGCATCCACGAACCCATGACCATGGCGGGGAAAGCCTGAAAGGGCGCTGAAAGGTGCCACTACTGCAGGTTCACAGTCCCGTGAACCTTTGGATTTTCTGTCCGTGGCTTTTCTCTCTAGCTTCGAGTAACGGCCTAGCCGAAGATTGAAAACTGCCCCCTTCGCTTAATAGAACGGATTTGATAAAGACACGATTGAAGATCTTGAGGGAATTGCGGCAATACCATGCTCTTCTGATATGAAGATAGCAAGAATAGTCAAAGCGTAGAAAATGGCTCAAGATATGCACGCATCCTATCGGACTCCATTTTTCGGATCACGATTTGCGGTGTTCTGGGTTGGTTCTGGAACGCTTGGAGGTGCTTGGTGGGGTGGCTTTTGAGGGGCGTTGATGAAGATATTCCCTGCAAATGCCTCTTAAAGAGGATGCTGAGGAACCAATCAGACGTATCCATTTAGTCAACTCTGCATCGGTGCTCGGAGACCATGCAGAGTGCATCGCAGCGTCAACGATCGTATGGGATGACGGAGGAGAAGAGAGAGGAGACGAGGAAGTATCAACAATTACGATAATGTTCTAATTGAATGTAAAACATTATAGATTTGATAAGAAAAAGAATACAAGCTGTAGTTATTTACTTATCTATTTGTAGAATAAATAAATGGAGTCTCTTTTAGCGGATTGTTTCGCCCCAGTTTTAATGATTCGCAAACATGACGGAACCGGTTCTCTTTAGCGTGCATCGACCTTGAACCAGCTGCACAGCAAACTTGGGTGTCTTGGACTTTGTTCTTCTCTCTGCAAATCCCTCTCACCAAATCCACAAGAACACAAGATCACAAGAACACAAGAATACATCAATATCTTCAATGGTTGATCTTTAAGATTTATTATCTTTGACACCTCCTGACCGTAAGTCCGTTTCATCCATTGATCCATTGTGTTCCCTTATGCGTTGGTTACTGCCGAGCCTCTCAAACCCGTGTTTTCGAGCATCACAAAGGTCTAAAAGGCTGAAGCGGTCTGGTATCACCACTTGGGTACTGCCACGGTTCCCGGTGTTCTTCTCCATCATTGGCACAACGTTATCACGTTGTCAGCATGCCACCTGAGACTTGATAACGGCTGCAGACGACCCTTGAATATCACCGCTGGACTCGAGACCTCTATTTATCCTCGAGCCATTTGCATTGGCTGTTGCATGCCTCGCTTCAGCTTAGAGATTTAGTGTAATGACTGACAGGAACATAGAAAACGAAGCTACTGCAACGCTCACCGCATTTTCGATTCCCTTTTACCAACATGTCGACGTCAATGCCCCAAGTCCCCCCTCGTCCTACCCGAGCTCCAAAAGAGACATCGACAGCTTCAAGTTCTCTAGCTCCCGATATGCCAAAGATACCTCCTCGTCCTGCTGGTCGTCGGGTTGACCGTTCCATCTCACCTGGACGTGAGAGCTTCGCAAGGTCACCTCTCAACGAGACTCCTTATCTCTCGAACAAGAATAAAGTACATCTGGGAAGCAATGGCCAGGGAGAGGTCTCTCAATCGGATCTGCCAC
Organism: Hymenoscyphus repandus; assembly: GCA_001414415.1. NCBI lineage: Eukaryota > Fungi > Ascomycota > Leotiomycetes > Helotiales > Helotiaceae > Hymenoscyphus > Hymenoscyphus repandus. The sequence continues at coordinate 85,070 of LLCE01000129.1, forward strand.
CACGTCCACCAAGTGTCGTTCTCCCATCCATTGGGCAGGAGGGGAATGAATATGCTGAAGTATTCTCGAAGCCAGAAGAACTAAGCACGTCTCCTACACAGACCAGGAATGTTGCCAATGATCTCAAGCTTTATGCGCCTAAGCCCTCTCTGCCAACACAAAGTGCCAAACAACGCGTTTCTACCGTCACTCGTACCGACTCAAGTCAAGCTGCAGCTTTTGGCATTGGCAAAGCTGGTAGTGATGACAAGGACCCCGCGACACGTCCATTGAAGGCAAAGGCCAGTTTCGCCAGTCAGAAATCCGAGGTCTCCAATGGCACAGAACGTCCTCCTTCCAGTGCGGACAGTGAACACGGCATCCCAGAGATCGGCCAACGCGTGCCAATGTATCCCCACGCGGGTGATGTCCAAGCTCCATCTCCGTCTCCATATGCTCAGCCATTCACCCCGGGCATCGGGTTCCATAATGACGGTTCGAAACCTAGACATCATGGTCGTAAGCATAGTGCTCGTGAGCACGACGTTCCTCTTGAGGCCTATGGCAGACATGGCCATCATGTCCTTCCCCACCACCACGATCACTTCGAGAAGGCATACTACGAGAAACATCCAGAACTGTTCAAGAAAGAGCTTGGTCAATATGGAGAGGGTCGACCGGAGTGGGCGATGAGTAGTGATGATTTGAACAAGATTGTGAGGGATACAGCTAGCAGAGGTGCTGGACTTGGTAAGGGATACAGTTGTGCTATTTGCACATAAACTATCCGAGTTTTCTAATATAATCTAGGTACATCACCAGCCGTGATGGGCACTCCAAGTGAACAAATTGGCTTCGAAGCTTCAGAAGAATACGCATCCCGTATTTCTTCGCCTCGTATCACCTCCACCGGAGGGTATCACCAGAAAGCACATTCGAATTCTTCTCAGACTCACGTCGAGTCTCCGTTGAAAAAGGCTTTCCCAACTGAGATTAGTGGCGAGGGTGGTTCCGATAAGAATACACTTGGCAGAAGTCACCAAGCTCCATCTGATCTTGCATTGGAGGAGAGTGAAGTCGAGGATGATGATGTGATTCATGTTGATCCGGCTCGACGTGTGAGTAAAGTCTACGGCGGCGCAGGCCACCTCGAGTCAACTGAGGATCTTGGACCGACGGCCGAGAATGATGGTATCCATGATGAACACCATTATTCTACACCGATTCTTGCCTCCGATGAAGTTGCTAAGGAACCCTTTGGCTACGAGCTTCAACCGGCTGTCTCGCCAATGCATTCTCGCAGAAGTTATCACGAAGATGGCGGATTCTATCAACACAAGTCGGACAGTCAGACTAGTCTGTCAAATAGCAGACCATCAAGTCGACCAGGAAGTATTCATGGCGGCCTTGCTGGTTTCCGTCTGCCATCAGATAACGCAAAGCTGGCAGATCTGGAAGAATATGAGCCTCTTTTCCCGGAGGATGAGAAACCCGTTGTCAAGGAGAAGCCTTTGACTGCAGCAGATAGATTGAAGCGACCAGAATTGAAGAATCGAAAGTTCCCAAGTCAAGATATCTGGGAAGATAGCCCAGACAGTGTACATCATACTGCGACTGTTTCCACGCCTCAATTGCCTGAAGAGACCGAAGAGTCCAAGGAGGCGGCCTCGAAAGAGACAGCTGCACAGGCTTTTGCTAGAAGACAGGAAGAGTTAGCTGAGAAGGAAGCTAATGACAAGGAGAGCTTTCTGCATAAGGAGAAGAAGCCGTGGGAACATAAAGCACATCTCGTGGCCGAAACTCGACCAGGTCTACAACAACGATTTCCTAGTCGGGATATTTGGGAAGATACACCTGATAGTTTACAACTACAAACGACAGTTGACAAGCCTCAATCACCGGACAAGGATCTCCTGAGCCCAGAGCAGCAAGAAAAGGTGGCAGCTGGACTCCCGTTGGGTGGAGGCGACGGACAAGAATCGACTGAGGCCATACCTATCTCAAAACCATCACTTCCTGCCCGCCCAACAAAGTCAAAACTATCAGAATCACCCGAGAAAGGTCAACCTCTCATTCCAGAACGTCCACGGAAGACCGCGGATTCAAATCCTCCTGTGCCAACAAAGGCGAAACCTATAATCCCAGCTCGTCCTTCGAAGCCACTTGCTCACGATTCCTCGGAGAACCTTCCTTTGTCTCAAGTCAATTCCAATTCCTCAGCCAAATCTGTCGGCTCAGAAACAAGCACTGCAGCAGCATCAAAGCCTAAACCACCAGTTCCTTCCAGACCCATGGGTAGTAAGATTGCGGCTATGCAAACTGGATTCATGGCTGATCTCAACAAACGTCTTGGACTTGGGGCTCCAGCTGTGAAGAAAGAAGAGCCCGCACCAGAGCAGGTTGAGGAGGTGAAGGAGAAGGCGCCTTTGGCCGATGCACGAAAGGGAAGAGCGAGAGGGCCAGCACGAAGAGCTCCTGCTGCCAAGAGTCCAAGTCCTAGTGCTATTTCTGCTGCGAGTGAAACAGCAAAGCCGACTCTCACCCTGAATTTTTCTGTACCAGCGACTCTGTGGGAGATCGATCCAGTGCAGGATCTATTGCGTGTTTCTGGCGACAAGGATCTTCCTGAGGTTGTTCCAGATACGAAAGCTGTAAAGTCAGAAACACCAACTTTAGCTACCAATATTGCTGGGGAGACGTTACATGACAAGGCAGAAATTGCTGAAGGCGCGGAGAAAGCCTCAAGTTCACCTTCCAAACTCGATGATAGCGCATCAGAAGAGTTGGAAGAAGTCCAAAAGGCTGCAGTCATCACAGAGTCTCAAGACGCAAATACAGAGGATGAACCCACCAAGCCCTCTGATGAGCCAACAGTAGTCTCAAAGGGGAGTCTCGTGGTACCAGACGCGGAAGAGGAAGAGGATATGGCAGGATCGACGGGCACGCTTAAAGCTAGTGATGAGAAGGCGAGTGGACCGATTGTAGAGTAGAGTAGAGGATTGACATATTGTGTGCTTTTTAATTTCGCTTGTTTGGGGTGGGTAGATGTCTTGGCAGAAGCCAGGACCAATATTATTCTCTTCGTTGTGTTCATCTTGATTCTCCTGCGTGGCTCTTGGATTGTGGCTTCGAGATCACTTGTGATCTGTACATCTTGGAGTGAGATTAAATGGGGTTTGTTCAGTAGATGTGACGTCTCGCTCAGGTCAAAAGGGGGTCTAGATGAAATCCCGAGGGTTTGGGACTAGGTGATTCTATTAGTTCACCCACGAAGTTTGAGTATGTTTCCAGGTTCTTATTTGGTTCTTACCTACTTCTTTTATCTTGTTCCATTTCACAATTCGTTCGCTCTTCAACTAACTATCTCATCAAAAATCTTCTTTTCTCTATGGCCAAGTTTCCATCATCTTAGATTTGCACAACATAGTCTCACGGTTATTTAGAACATACGCATGAGGAAAAAGGGGAAGAAAATCGTATTGTGAAGCAAGAGTAAGGCCCAGCCCCTCAAACCTGCATTCTCTCCTCAATTTGCTCTCTGACCGGCATAGTCTTCCCATCTTCCACTACCTCTGCCCACCACCACCTCGCTTCTCTCGGATCCTCCCACGGTACGAAAACAGCATGAAATGCAGTTCAGCCTCCGCATCCTAGTCAACGGCCACGGAATCAGGTTCTTCTTCTGGACACGGTTGAATGTGGAAGAACTTGGGGATGAATGGTGGGAGTTTGGGAATGATGTTTTTGGGGAGGGGGAGTGGTTTGAAGAGAGGGAGATGGGGGATGAAGAGTTGGTTGATGGGGTGATTGAGGGGGTTTTTATGAGGGGCGGTGAAGAAGGGCCTGAGGATTATAGACAGCACGAGTTCGGCGAAACTTCATACTTCGTGCAGGAAAATGGGGATGGTGAGGGTGAGCGGGGGATTAGTGCTTTGGGCTTGATTCTGATGCCGGGAGAGGCGGTGCAGGTTGAGGAGGTGGAGTGTTTGGATTGTCACAGGATTTTTGGGGTGGATGTTGAAGATCACGACGGATTTTCGTGCCTCCCTTCCACTTGTGGAAATCCTGCTTGTGAGGATTGTCTACGAACTTTCGGATATTCGGACCTTCTAGATAACAACAACTACGACCTTCCTTACACTCAGCCTTTCCAACAATCCTAATTACGCTATCGACCACAGCAACAACCAACTACCACCAAGGACTTTCACGACCACGATCCTCCATGCCATTTCCCAAATCGATACCTTTCTTCTCCGCCACTATGACACGGTGCTACGGGCATTTCTGGTGTTTATATGTGTGCTGCTGGTGGTGTGAGCTTTGGTATTGGTTTTGGATGTGGTTCTGTTGCTATAGGAGGAAAGGGCTGAGGTGTAGGAGAAGAGGGGAAGGGATTGGAAGGGAAGGGGGCAGGAAGCGAGAGAGGGGGTGGTGGGAAGGATGTGCAGATATACTGGCCAAGCTGCGAATATGCTTGGTATAGTTAGGTATGGAGATTAGATAAATAGACTGCTTTTAATCGATGAGGATTTGCTGATGAGTACGTCGTGGGATTGTGCGTCACGAATATCAACTTCGATGTCACTGGATAGGAGAAATTGGAAATTAGATGTAAGATGGGATGATTATATGTATCACCTATATCTGATTTTACTAGATTCTCTCCGGGGGTCAAATGCTGAATTGTATGTTCTGGTTAGAAAAGGGCTAAAGTTCTTCTAGAGACTCGTCTCCAGATCATGGATATCTACCTCCCCCTTTAAGGAAGATCAGCTTGTTATTATCAGTATCTCATCTTGACTTTCTTCTTGTAGAAATGTAATCCTTTGTAATATCTACCAAGAGTATAGATATACAGAGAAGTTTCGGGTGATTAGGTTAGATCCAGAGGTTTTGACATTAGGTTATTTTTGGTATGCACTTACTGTTCTACTCGCTTATTTCGTTGCGCTTTTGTAATGTTCATTGTTGACCTATCACAAGGTCAATGGCTTCACATTTAGCCTGTCAAAGAGTTCTAGAGCTAGAACTTTACAAGCATAGAAAGGAAAGCCACATTTTTAAAGTGTGAGAAGTGATGCACAACTTCCCAATCTATTGTAGAGTTTCTTTTCACGCTTTTTTAAGAGGTGTAGGAGACAGGGTTCTCATATAAAGTTGACGGATAATGGCTTTGATTAGGTTGAAAATCTAGGAAATAAGACGTCATAAAATTAGGACTAAGAATGATGGAAATATGATCGTGAATGTGAAATATGGTAACAATGCTGTAACACCGCCATTAGAGCTATTTAAGCAGAACATATCCAACACAGATCTCTTTTCTAAAGTATAACACCGGGGGCATATTGATGACGCAATTACAATTCTGGTTAGAGCATGTAGATGGCAGGGTTGATACTTCTCTCATTTGCTGACAGAGAAAAGGTTACATTTGTTTGAAGAGGTATCTGTGAATTAATGTCTCTAAATCATAGGCGAGGGATTTATTGTCAAGGTTGCATTATCGTCAAACCTTTCACAGTCGATTCTCCCTATAAATCCAATGTATAAAATTATCTAGCCTCACATTGTTAAGTAATGTTTTCACGTGCTATAAGAGGTGTAGACATACAATTCATTTGAAATAACTGCCGAAGCTTGTTGTCGAGCCTACGTTTGCTATCGAAGTTCCCTTCGTTTCTTATTCACATTTCACTCAACAGCTCTACAACGATGAGGGGAAATACTTTAGATAGTGGTATGTACTTGCGTCCTTGTTACCTAGCGCCTCAAGTGACTGTGCTACGTGTGTTAATTTGCTAGCTATAGTAGCCAAAGTAATGGCTGAGAATATTAAAATTCAGGCTTGGGGTGGTTGTTTGTAGAGTAACTTCGAATGATAATATAGTATGTTGAAAGTGAATGAATAGTGTTGTAAAATGGAATATGGCAGAGTTGATTAGCGTGTATATTTGTATAATTTAATTACGAAGGGAGTGTGGAATAACTTAAGGTCTTATATGTGGTGATGACTTGGCCAGAGCGCCTAGAATGGTCATGTGTATACAGTTTTATATATTATTTTCACACTCCCCTCAGTCTTAAAAGCATCTGCACCTCTGCTAAGCTCCCCTGATTTCCTGCGAAACTACACATGAAATGAGGGTTCCTCCCACAAGCTCCTCTGCCTGAAAATGCGTAGAGGTGACGTTTTCTCGAAAGTGCTTGTGATTGTGAATGTGAATACTAATTGACATGTGATATTTACAAGTCATACGAGCATATGATTAAAGAGTAGCCTGTACTAAAGGTATCTTTGTATAAAAGTTCTACTACCTAGCTCATAGGGATATCTCCCTGCAACCCTAAAGTGTAGCGTTTTCGAATTAAGCCTTTTTAGGAAATAATAGAATAGTGTTTAGCTTTGAGTCATTTTAAGTAAGTAAAGTAGCGTTTACTAAGCCACTCAAGCAACTTGTAATTCGTAATCTTCGGAAGTATTAAATAAGTCATAGCTGTAGAGTGGGTTAAGTCAGAGGCGTAACCAGCTTCGCTTGACCCTTATATATAAAGAAAGTTGAGTTAACGTTCTTTCCTACCTTGAGCCTGTACTCTCATTTGTCTGCTTCCTTTTGCAATTCGTATAATATAGCCCTTCTTCTAACGGTAATCGCAGACTTTATCGGACTAGAAAGATATAGTCGTTACCACTAATAGTACCCAAATCCTCCCTCTGTAGTAGAATCTACAAATGTATTTCCCATTCTCACAAGTGTCATTTCATAAGGATATTATAAATATTTATCACACCTACTTCATCGACCCCCTCAAAGAAACATACTTCGTAATATCAATACTAAGTAGGTGATGTCTGACTTTGTTGGGGATTCTGTGGCCTCGGAGCGAGGATTACATAGTATTTGGGCCAGAGATCTTTAGGAGATGAAGAAAAAAAATACACACAGCATCCAAGTATTCGCAATTGCATTCCAACCATTCTGAAATCACTGAGCACCTTGGCCATATTTCCCTACACATAAACACCTCCATCCTCATCCCCACTCCCCACCCCGGTCCCCCATTCACTCCTTCACTCGCTGAAAGCGAATCCCACGATTCGCAAATACAAGGCACTCCACGCACGGGAGTCATCCCTCATTCTGCCGACATTCTATAAGATTCAGAGGATTCTTAATCTTCTGTTCCTGGCTAGAACGTTATTGATATGTTAATACCGCCAGTAGAGAGAACGCCGAGACGAAACCTGAGGAATGATTCTCATATAATTGAAGTGTTAGTGTAAGCTACAGCTGCTGTTTTTTGAGAGTATTATTGATATATTTAATCCTTTACGAGACTGGATTATAGAGTTGTTCTGAGCATGAGGAGAGATGGCTTCACTTTTCTTAGTATGTGTTAGTAAATAACTGGTTGGGCATGAGTTCAAGTATAGTTACCGGGAGGTCTAAGCCTAATTACGAAGTTCCTAGTCAAGTTGAAGAGTCCAAGGCACTATCCTTGTGAAGGTCCAGGAAACCGAGACAGACGGGTCCGGTTTGGGGCCAGATATTAGGGCAAGTGGCAAGGGGACTTGTTGAACAATGGATATCAAATCATAACATCATATAACAGTTACATATAATGTCTTAGAGCAGGTTGGAGATTCTGGCAGAACCAAAAGAGACAAGACGACACAAAAGACACTAAGCGAACAATCGTTTAAATCACAGTCCGAAGCAAGCGATCCCTCGGTTCCAAAGAAAAATCAATCATATTAGAGCCACTCTCTTGAGCGCCAACTACCAACGATATACTTTCGAGCGCACACATCCCACTCAAAAGACAACAAAAAAATGATTGAAAAGCCTGCTTGCATGTACCAATCATACCAAAACGGCCCTTTCCCTTTCCATTCACATTCATCAGTCAATATAAACACCCAGCCAAAGATCCCAGTTTCCCCGCGCAACGCTTGCTGTTTCGTAACTCCGCAACGCCAATTTCGTAGCAGCTCCGGTGACAGGTCGAGGATGACGAGGACAGAACCCTGAACATAGTAGATCCGGTATTTACACCGAAGCAAGAGCACTTGTTCGTCCCGCGCTCATCATGTAAACCTGTACAAGAGAATCAATGTAGAAGGCGTGGAGATTCACTTCTTCTTTGTAGCAGCGACCTTAGCCTTGCCTCCAGCTGTGTCAGTACCCTTAATCTTCTTGGTGCCGGCAGCCTAAAGGGGAAATTTGTTAGCAGTTGACCAATTGGTAAGCCATAGCTGATATCTAGTGCTATAGTAGAGGAATACGCAAAGAGTTTTCGCTGTCTTGTTTGCATAGAAGCTCGAGCTCGAGAATAATGGTATGCTAATTACCGCCCATAACTGAATATGTCTAGCCATGCTTCTTGACTTGTTTCGGAAGGTTGATTTGAGACAGGGGTGCTCGACGCGTCGAGGCGCCATCACAACAAAAGAACTCACTCAACATACCTTTTTCTCAGGATTGGCGGTGACAGCGCCCTCGACCTTCTTAACGACACCCTTTGCCTATTCATCATGTCAGCAAAAACACAACAAGAGTGATAGCAAAATGACATACCTTAGCAACAGGGGAGACTTTCTTGGCCGGAGCCTTCTTCTTAACAACACCAGTCGGCTTGCTAGCCTTTGGCGCCGCAGTCGTCTTAGGACCTCTCTTCGCACCAACGTTGGCAGTGGCCTTTTTCTTAGTTGAAGTAGTGGTAGTCTCCGGGACTGTAGGGAAGACTCTTGGTCGGGAGTTTCCTGTTATCACTCTTCAGCATAGCTCCCCCACTAGCTAGCCGCCGGACAATATAAAGGATATAGCAGCACCAGCAGAAGGATATAGTGCATACGAACCTGTTGCCGATCGAGTACCTTCACGGGCCATTGCTGCCTGCAAAGAAGTTAGCTTGGGAATTTGTTGTTGTTGTTTGCGACAATCTGGCGCATATTGAGGCGCGTCTTCCGCGATGGCGATTGCGACCGGGAAAGTGGATGTAGACTTACGGTTTGTGATGAGTGTTTTTGTTAAAGAGGTGGTTTTTAAGCAAAGGTTGTCGCGTGTGATGATGAAAGAGGATGAGGAATTTGGGAAGGAGATTTGTTTGCGTTGATGTGTGGGTGGAAGTTGAGAGGGAAAGAGAGGTCGCAAGTGTGTTGTTGATGCAGCTCCTCCCAGTTGCGCTAAGCCACGGAGGTGTAGATAGCCGCACGGGTAAAACTGTAGGATTTCAAAACCTTCTTCGATGTTTTTTGGTTGGCTTGAGTGAAGAAATTTATAGCTTAAATGTCTATCTATAGTGTAGAACAAGTCAAATGGTATAAATGTCTTCTGTTTGGACTGGAATCATGTTTGGGTGAATCACGTGTCAGACCCGAGTGACGAATCTGACCCCTGGAACAAGCGAGTGACCCATGAATCATTCTACAATATTACCTTGCCGGTCGGCGAGTGTACCCAAGGACATCTGAAATCTAATCTGGTGTTCAGAATGTACAGTGCGACGCAAAATGAACAGCCGAGCCTGGAAGGACTCCATAGATCTGTATACCAACATCAGCTGAAAGCCCAAACTCTAGAGAATAGATCGTAGTACAATGTGTAGAAGCAGCGTACATTTTATTTCTACTAGGATGTCTAGCATCATCCAAGGAGGCACTGGAAAGCTAGAAGTTCTGCTGCATAGTGTGATGGCGTATTTTAAGCGCTTTGAAATCCTTCGATTCTCGTTCAAAGAATAGACAATGACGGAAGACCTGGACAACATACAGCACGACCTAACGATGAGTAGTGCTTTATTATGACGACCGTCGACCCCACAGTGACATTGAAATCCAATCTTTCTGCCAGAAAATGTCTTGGCTACCATGTATATCTTGCTCAAGTTACGAGTGAGATCAGCAGAGACCTTTTGTGGATCAGGTGTAGATTTTGGAGTTTTCTCGCGAAAGCAGAGCTACCGACGGTTGTGCCTCACTACTTCAGATCAGCATGCATCGTAGACTTTTGGAAAACAACGTTATTTGGCCCTTGCTCTATTTTCTAGGACTTTTCGAAGAGATACCGAACACCATTCTCCATGACGAGCAAGCGTCTAGAACCAATGAAAAGATTTGTGGATAACATGCTTCCTTCCATAAATGACCCGAGATCACTGGTGATATGTACAATGGAGCTGCGGCGTGCAATCGGATAAATCGCTGCCGCAGAATTCGTTATCGCTTTAGACATCCCCTCTCCACTTTCTGAAGAAGTCCATGACTCCGGTGAAGACGACTAGTAAGATACCTCCACCAGGACCTAATCTAAGTACTTTAGGAGTGAATCCCTTGTACAATGCTCCGAAGCCTTCTTCCTTGAAGACAGTTCCAACCGCTGGCCAAGCCCAATTATACTTAGGTACCGTGCCAGGAATCTTGGGACTATTTTGGATTCGAGATTTGACCACATCCATAGGAGTGTTCAAAATAGTGCCGAAAGTTCCTCCAGTAGCACCAGAGATCAAATCATATCCCATCTGGGTAGTCTTGTTGTCTGCTTTAGGGAGAAGTTCACGGACTTGGAAAATGCATCCAAAGTACCCAGCATTCCATAATATATGTCTCCACATGGTACTCTCGAGTCCGTTGTACAGTGCTAGTGGACCTTCTGCTTTGACAATCTTGGTGACTGCGTCAAGGGTTGAGGTGTACTTTCCGGCCGAAGCCTTGTCTTGAAGTCGAATCTTGACGAGCTCGAATGGAACCACGACAATGGCCTCAGTGGCACCAGCAGTAGCTCCTGTAAGGATCGAAAGGGACTGGTTCATCTTCTGTATAGCAAAAAAATCTCGGTAGACTTTGCCCCATGCATCGTTCGCCGCAAATTTGGTCGCTCGCTTAGGCGCTTCCATCATGATTGGGGCTTCGATACCACGGTAAAGACGTCCGAAACTGGCGCGCCATTAGCCAAGTTCTTGACCAGCAAGAGAACTCCATACCCTTCGTGTTTAATGATCTTTCGAAAGCAATCCACCATGCCATTGTATGAATCTGCACCAGTGCCTTTGCCAGTTTGCAGTTGTCTGTTTCGCAATTAAGATGTGTTTTCTCAATCTGTAGGTGGATATTGATTCTTACACTCGGGTCTTGACAACGTCCAATGGGTACCTGTTGGAAAGTTGTTAGCACAATGTTGTTTTGACTGCTTCAAGAATGGGATACTCACATAACCAAGATCTACAGCACGAGGGATTTAGTAAAGCTGATATTTATAGTTCAAGCTAGTGGCAGACTTACTTCAGAGACACCGGCGACCGCACCTAAGTGAAGGTAAACATCAATTGGTAAAATGTTAAAGGGTATGTAACTAACCTGCCGCGAATTGGTAAATGAATGGTAAAGGCTTGTCGGACGACATGGCTGCGATCGATCTGGAATTGTTGAAGGTCAGCAAAGAATTGACACTCCCTGGTTGAAGATGAGAAAGAGCAGAGTATGAGCAATGTACCGACCTTGATATGCCGGCAGAAGGTTTAGGAAGAATGAGTTGGTTGGCGGGGAAAGCTCACGAGATAAGATTTCCAACTCGAGCTTCAGTTAGCCGGTTATCGGAAAACGCAGGGGCTCGAATTATATGCGGCAGGGTTCTGACGCTAGTGGGGCTGGATTACGTGATGATTCTCTGAGGGTTTGGCCGGAGTGCTACCGGTGGGTCGAAACTCTGGGAACATTCAGACCAAAGACCTTGACTGGCATGTCTAGGAGAATAAAATAAAATAAACTAAAATAAAATAGTCATACCCTACCTAATTTGATTATCTGAGAAGTTTGAGGATATTCTAGGAATTGTCATATAATACCTACATAGGAGTGGTGTTCGCGAGGTTTGACCCACTCTCTTACCCGCATCGCGTTCACGTCGCGTCTTCCGTGCAGGAACCTTGAAGAACAACTAGTTTAGATAACATTCTGTCAACAGTCGAAATCTGTCACCAAAGTCCTGAATTTGGAAAAGACAATGCCACTTCAGAAGTCCTTTTCGGATCAGAATCATTCAACAAATGCTAGGGTAAATTGACTTCTGAAGGTTTGCACTGATGAATGCTAATTATTGGTTAGCAGCAGCAAAACCGACCACAATGGAGTCGAAATAAGAGCTTCCAAGGACACCAGAATCCAAAGCAGAACCTGCAATCGAAACCCCTACAAGAAAAGCCAGCATTGCCAGTGTCTACTGCAACAAAGAACAAACTAAGTGCCTTTCAATTCGATAGGCAGTCCACGGAATTCGGAAAGACCGTCATCGATTTAGACTCATCTAGTGATAAGGAGAATTCAGGCCATTCAAGTAGAAGTTCTCAGCAGAAGTCACATGGAGCAGGGAAACACATAGGAAAGCAGGTGGAGGCAGAGAAACAGCAGAAACAGCAGGCAGAACAGGCAGAACAGGAAGCAGAGGCAGAGCCGGCGGAACAACCTGCACTGCCCTCACTTCCAACGAAAAATGTTCCTTCAACGCCCGCAAGCAGACTTGCATTGCCAGATCTGATTGGCATGAGCGATATCCAGCGAGCAGTACAAATCATATCTCCGGACGAGAAAATCGAATGGGACTGTAGCAAGGATAGTAGCCAGGTCTCCACACCTTTTGGAGGGATTAGAAGGGCCAAAAAGAGAGCGAGAAGTTCTTCTCCTATGAACTCGTCGCCCGCTCAAGCCTCAACTCACTTCTCCGCGAAGGCTGATAATCCGCAATTGGACCCTGGCACAGAGTTGTGGGGACGATATTCTCTCAATGGTTCCAATGCAACAACCCCACAAGGACCATCAGTTCCTGCTTTAGCACATTTGATGCAAGCTTCTTCTCCACAGCCTTTGAGGGACGGATCGATCCCACGATTAATCTCTTCATTTCGGAGAGCTAATAGCTGTGGAAATCAGTTTCCAAAACGACGAAAAATTGGACACTCAGGCGGTGACGTCTTCACAGAGTCGGCAAACATTGGCCCTTCAAAATTATCAGTCTTAATAGAGCGATTACAAGAAGGCATGTCGCAGCGTAGTCGTCCTTCGCCCCAGGATGAATCATCCAGCTCGTCAAACACATCCCCGAATGAGGTCAGCTCCCCGACAAACAAAATGGAATATCCAAAATACCGTCTTGCCGAGAAAGAAGGAACCCCCCCAGCACCGTTCTTAAGCGAAGAGTCTGCCATCCTTCGTGATGATGGACTGCCTGCAGATTCTAATTCTTCTGATTATGGTGACTTCGATGACGAGTTTGATGTTAATATACTTGTGGCATTGGAAGTCACGTCAACCCAAAAGCCTCCAACCATCGTTGCACCACCTGCCCAGGATCCTTCCACAACATTACAGCAAGCATTTAATCATATCTCCAATGGACAGCTGGCATCAAAACTACCAGCTAAGAAAGCCGATGATGATGAGTTTGGCGATCTTGACGACGATGCATTTGATATAGAGTTAGAACAAGTCGCCTCTCAGTTTGATAGACATGTGCCTATATCAAAACCTTCAAGCGGCCTTATTGGGCTCCCAGGTACTCAACATAATGGGAGGCTTAGATCTAAACCTGACTCGGACGATGAATTTGGAGGCGATGGGTTTGATGACGATGACTTTGAAGTCGCAGTAGCTGCCACACAGTCAGCCAACAAGAATATGATACCTGTACGTACACGATATTCATAGCATAAATAGCATTAAAAATTGCTAAGATCCTTCCAGGCCATCCCTAAAGTGCAAGCAATTCAAAGATATTTGGTTACTAAGATTGTGGATTCTGAGTATGTGGATCGGAAAGGAATTTCTCGACAGGAAAAGGTTTGTCGCCCTTTCTAACCTATCGAACATAATTGATTGTCTGTCTAGATCCTATTCCTTCAAGTTGAGACGACCAAGACTTCGGTCATAGTCAATCTTCGTGGTACCTGGCGCAGCACTCCTGCAACCGAAAAAGCATATGTTCATGTTATTGGACCATTTATAAAAGGTCAATGTATCATTGACGACGACAGCAACATCTTGATCCTCCATCCGGATCATCTCGTATCATCTACTGTAGTAGCAGACTCGTTCACCTGCACCCGCCGCGCAGTGCTACAAGATAGAGTGAAAGCAACTAGCGATCCAGCAGCTCCGATGGTATACGGTACCATTCTACATGAGATATTCCAAACGTCGCTCATTGCCAATAGATGGGATTCTGAATGGCTTTATGAGGTCATCGAAGATATAGTGACCAAGCACGTCGAAGATTTGTACACTATCAGAAAGTCTTTACCTGATGCTATAGAGTATCTACAAAGTAAAATGGCGGAGCTTCAGTCTTGGGCGGAATTGTTTATCGCTTCTCAACCGAACGTAAGTTGTATGCTTCACATTTATTCATTGCTCCAAGTTGACCATCAAAAGGCAAAAGCTATCGTCAGGGCTGGCAATGGTGCCACGGCAATTATGTGCGTTAGTAAACTCCTGGACGTTGAAGAACATGTTTGGTCGCCGATGTATGGCCTCAAGGGCAACATCGATGCCACGGTGCAGGTTACTATGCAGGACGGCAATAGTCAACGAACGTTGACTGTGCCTTTTGAAGTGAAGACTGGGAAGAATCCAAGCGCATCGCATCGTGCCCAAACTGCACTGTACAACCTCCTCTTATCGGACCGATATGATGTCGAGGTTGCTTATGGTATCTTATACTACATGGAGACTTCTGAGACAATCCGAATACCCAAGATACGACGCGAGCTTATTCATATGATTATGCAGCGAAACGAGCTTGCTTGTTTCGTGCGAGAGCGTCATTCTCAATTGCCACCTATGCTTAAAAGCGATCACATGTGTGGTCGATGTTACGCGAAGGTGCCCTGCTTCATTTATCACAGACTGGCAGATGATGGCAATGGCGAGACAAGTGGTATGAAGACGAAGTTCGATGATATCGTCAAGCATCTCACGCCTAAACACAAAGCATTTTTTCTGAAGTGGGACGATCTTCTCACCAAGGAAGAGAAGGAGAGTATGAAGTTTCGAAGAGAGTTGTGGACTATGTTGAGCTCGGAACGCGAGAAACTCGGACGATGTTTCTCTAATGTTGTCATTGAGCCGGGCTCTTCTTACGAGGATCTTGACAACCCCAAAATCAATCGCTTTCACTATACTTTGACAAAACAGGAAGCAATCACCGGGTTCTCTTTCCTCGAGTCGCAA
Source organism: Hymenoscyphus repandus (assembly GCA_001414415.1). Lineage (NCBI taxonomy): Eukaryota > Fungi > Ascomycota > Leotiomycetes > Helotiales > Helotiaceae > Hymenoscyphus > Hymenoscyphus repandus. The sequence continues at coordinate 100,272 of LLCE01000129.1, forward strand.
ATAATTGTAGGTGAACCTATCGTGATATCCGACGAAGAAGGGCATTTCGCCCTCGCGAATGGGTATGTCACTAAAGTATCAAAGAGAAGAGTCACTGTTGCTGTTGATCGTCGTTTGCACAATGCTCGTATACGACAATCTGGATTTGACGAAATGGACAATCAAATGTTCACAAGCATTATGCAAGTTGGAGTGTCCCCAATCGATCTGTTAGAGCAAAAACCTGACGAAGAGCCCGTTCGCTATAGACTTGATAAGGACGAGTTTAGCAATGGCATGGCTACTGTTAGGAACAATCTCATCCAAGTGATGGCTGATGGCCCATTTGGGTCTCGTCAAATACGAGGCCTAGTAGTCGATCTCAATGCCCCACGATTCAAGGCGCAGTCAACCGCTTATGTCCTAAAAGATCAAGACCAGTTGAATGATGACCAAAAAGGCGCGATTCAGAAGGTGATGAGTGCTATAGACTACGCTCTAGTTCTTGGAATGCCTGGGACTGGAAAGACGACCACCATTGCTCACATTATCCGAGCACTCGTAGCCCAGGGTAAGAGTGTCCTCTTGACATCATATACACATACAGCGGTCGACAATATTCTGCTGAAGTTGAAGGATGATAACCTAGGGGTGTTACGCTTGGGAACCCCAGCCAAGATTCATCCTGATGTGCGCGACTTTGCTCAACTTGCCGCAACAACAAAGACATCCTTCGAAGAGATCAAGAGCGCATGGCATGACAATCCGATAGTTGCAACAACCTGTCTCGGTATCAACCATGCACTTTTCAATGAGAGGACTTTTGACTACTGTATTGTTGATGAAGCCTCCCAGATCACGCTTCCGGTGTGTCTTGGACCTATCCGTCTAGCGAAGACATTCATTCTTGTCGGAGATCACAACCAACTTCCTCCATTGGTGCAGAATGAAGACGCTCGCAAAGGGGGTCTTGACATCAGTCTTTTTAAGCACCTTTCGGATACTCATCCAAGCTCGGTGGTCTACCTCGAGCACCAATATCGCATGTGCGAAGATGTGATGGCGCTAAGCAATACACTGATCTATGGCGGGCGACTCAAATGTGGCAGCGAAGCGGTAGCGAAACGTAAGATTGTCATTCCTAATATGGATGGACTACGAGCTCATCACTTTTCGCCATTAACCATTTCTCACAGCCAGAAGACTGTATGCCTCAGTCCTTCGCCTACTCGTTGTTGGATTCGGAATATGCTTGACCCAAAAGTCAAGGTAGCTTTCCTGAACACTGATGCCCTCCCCGAGTCTCGTGAGCAGGCCAAAGGAAACCGTATTGTCAACCCGACAGAAGCAGCTGTCTGTACGCAACTCGTCGAGGCACTTTTGAGCGCTGGCGTTGAGGCTGCTGAGATTGGAGTCATGACGCACTACCGTTCGCAACTTTCACTTCTGAAACATAGTCTTCGACATCACAGTGATGTTGAAATGCACACAGCCGATCGCTTCCAGGGCCGCGACAAAGAGGTCATCATTCTGTCTCTTGTCCGTAGTAATGAGTTTAGGTCAATTGGCGAGCTGCTTAAAGACTGGAGGAGAATCAACGTTGCATTCACTAGAGCGAAAACGAAATTGCTTGTCATTGGAAGTCGGGAGACTCTCAAAGGAAATGGCAAAGATAATGACGGGAAAGAGGAGATGATTGCAGAGTTCATCAAACTCCTCGAAGAGAAGAAGTGGATCTACGATTTACCAAAAGGCGCACTAGAAGACCACTATTTTGAGGAGGGAGGAACGCAAGTCACCGCCACTGCTGTTAGTCGTCCTGTTGGAACACAATTTAGAGACCTCGAAGAAAAGCAGAATGGGCAACCAGTGGACGTACAGGCAAAAACTGGTCTTGGATCAAGCAGTCTGAGAGGGAAGGAGAATATACTGTCGAGTGGGGAGATTAGGAAGCCGGGCAAAAATGCGGTTGGGCAGAAACCATTCAAGATGCCGACGGTTGGGGTCATCACGGATGTTTATAATAGTATAGTAGGATAGTGTTATTGGGTGGCTGGGAACAGGAATGTTGATTTGGAGTATGAGCGAGGCGTTCGGGATGAGATTATAGGTGGTTGGAGTATTGTTTTGATAAATCGGGTAATTGAATAAGGCGCCTGGGTGTTAGTATAATTTATGAAGGGGGAGGCATGACACTAGAAGGAATTTTAGGGTAAAGCGGAAGGAGAATCAGAATATCTTCTACCTCATCTTATTTCCGTCTATTTTGCAAGTATCACTCACAAGAGAAATTTGGTATTATGATTGTGATCTCTGTCTGCCTGTGGGTTTCTTATCTTGCGTTCCGTCGATATCACAGCTCAGAAACATGCTAATTCGTCCCTAGGCCATTCTCCACTAGTTAAGCGAGCCCCTTTTCAATCAGGCGATGACTTTCTTGTTATACATCTAAAGAGCTTTTAAGTCAGCTAAGTAAAGCCCTATGTATATATCCACCAGGCCTCTATTTCAAAAGATATACCACACCAAGAATACTGACAAACAACGAGATCCAGTCGCTCATTGCTACACTCTCCGAACCACTGGAAAAAAGAACAGTCGAACTTCCATTAGCACAGTTCTTTCACCGTTCTTCCCACTTGGACTCGCAAAATCACCAGTTGAAGATTTTCTGGCAAGGATCCGTGCAGAGACAGAAGACTTGGCCGGGCCTCGAGCAGCAGATGCGTCGTTCATTATGTTGTTTATCAGCGAAGCGATAAATCCTTTATCTGGTGGAGGAAATCTAGCGGCTGTTGTAGCTATGGATATATTCCCCTTGGCCACCTACAGTGTGTACTAAAGTATCTCCAATGGTACCAATGATAAATTTCCAATTCTGGTTGCTACCTCCATTGATTAAAATTGCCGGGACAACAAGTAACTTTCCGCTGTTATCATTAGCTGCGATTGTAGCAGCCATACTCCGTTGAAGGGTATAGCCTCCAGGGAGGTTGAAAGCTGCTGCTTTGTTGTTGTTACTGCTGGGTTCGGGGATGGCTGATGTTACATCAGTGCCTATCATGGTTATTAAGACGGCGGTGGCTAGTTTTCCGGGCGAGGGTTGCTGGGTGAAGGATTAATTCCACTGCAAGGATCTGTTTGCTGAGACTCCCCCGTTCCTCCAGGAGAATCATAGAACGAGCCTCCTGGTTGAGTATTACTGTTCCCTTTTATTGGTGGACTTGGGGGAATAGCTGCTGAAGAAGTTTTTGTCACCAAAAGGGAAGTTGGGACTGCTAGTGGCGAGGGGGGTATGTTTACCAGGGCTCTTATCCGGTACTTGATACCCTGCTGCAGTTGTAAGGAAAAGTTTAGCCCCATTAGATTGCGTATGGAAGATCAGGCATTCCATCCTTCGCTCTGAATATCTCATATTTCTTCCGCCATGGCCCTCTAAAGTCTGTGAAAACCTTCGGAATCGCTAGATACGGATTGCATCAATAATAGCAATTATCTTGGGATACAAGGCTTCCCTAACCTATCTGGGAAGCTATTGATAGCAATTTTCCACATGAGATCCCCGGGGGACCTTGGATGGTTGGTCATAATTTAGGTCTTTTTCTCTTCCCCCAATATTGTGGCGCAACTATTTGTAAAAGTGTAGAAATTAGTCTCTTGTATCTCGCCACTTCTTGCAAGTTTCAAGCTGCTAATCTCAGTAAGGTCGAACCCAACAGTTAAACTTGATAGAGTTGGTTCGATTCGCGGCCAGTGCGGAGGTATAGATCTCGGTTTTCCGGGTCCATCAGCTGGCGGTACTAATGGGCCGCGTTTATTACTACTCTACTCCTCTACTGTTCCTCTAGGACCAATCAAGTAAAATATTTACGAAAAGGTTACTTGAACGTACAAAAGTCCGAGGCTTGAAGAGCCGATAAGAAAAAGTATACTGATGGCGACGCGCCCTAGAAAGATTATCTCGTATAAAAACTAAAGGCAAGATATCTGTAACCTACAATTTATAGCTGTACTTAGGGTCGTAGAAAGTTGTGGGGTGCTTGACGTTGCTAATCGTGTCTTCGTAGAAGTAAATCAAATGCATACTTCCGACTGATCTAGAGTGAAGGATCAATAGATGTTCGATCGCAAAGTAGCAGCAAGGTGAATGAATTTAAACAGCGCATCCCCGCCAATTATGGCATTGCGTGTTCGTGGCCATACTTGAGATTATGCCCAGCCGATATTCCTCCAGATCACAAGTCCTAACCGCAATTGATTAGTTACTGTTGATAGGTACGGTGATATCCGTGAAAAAAAGCCATTGATATACTACCCGGAAGCCCCGGCGGGACAACCGATAGAAACTTCGTATAGCTGGAGCTACAGAAAGATATGATATATATAGAGAGGCTCTAGCGTCTAGGACGAGAAGATAGAAGAGGACAAGGAATTCAAGACTTTCCCTCCTGCTCTTGTGGCTCGATTTATGACATTCTTGCGTGCATCATACCAACAATTACCTACAAAAGTAGAATATGTGCTAAATATGTGCCAAGGAACTTTTCCTCAAAACATTCATTTGGTCCCCCCTAGAGATAGCCATATTGAGGGTCGCCTTTCTCATAGCTAAGTGTGGCTAGCACAGTGAGACTGGAAGGTAGATGTGTAAACGTAGCAAAATTTACTTTCCATTTGTAGCTACGCTGTTGGTTGTGTTGAAAAGTGGTGCAAATATAGGAAGAGGCGAGCCTTCTTTTCTCGCTATTGAATACATCGCTTTTAGATCGTATTATTGATATTTCGATAGATTTGAAATTATACTTGGCACTTGCCAGACACATGAACCAAAATTGATGGGGATATCATTACACCAGTAATCAGGAAGCAAATTTAGTCATGATCATATCCGAGTATGGAAAGTTCACGAAATCGCAGTGAAATTATTCCCCCAGGAGCGGATGCAGGGCAAATAGCGGGCCACCGTGATTGATCAGTGGCCCGCATATGATGACTGGCACACGACGAATGTAATTAGATTGCAGTACGGCTCAGTGAATATATTGTATCTGAGGTAAAATTTATAGTTTTGTAAAATGGGTCATCCATTTTTATTATCCTGATGGGACGGTGGCTGGAGAAGAATGAAACCGAACTTTGAAAAGCGTAGGAGAACTTAGAGGATCTGCTTAACCTAGCATGCCTCCATGTGGTAACATGTGAATGTCATTCGCTGTTGTCTGTTAATTCTTTCAAAGCCAGACTGTATTCAGCACGGAGACCGGCATGGACCTACATCTTACTAAAGCGTATTTATGTCCCCTGGTAGATACCCACACATATCGGCATTTGATGTCCACAAAAATCTTACATTCAATCTACAGAGAGCATTATTGTGGTGATTCTCGGTATCGATTTGAGCCTGGCTCCGCCCCAATGCTACCCACTTCACTCAAGAAGCCTGCAGTGGTCCGAATTAGTTTCAGGATCCATATTGATTTGCATGTGTAGCCCCCGCGTGCCTTGCATTTCCCGGGTGGCCTTGAGAGAGTTGCACAGCAGGCAGGAAATTGGAGCCTTAATAATTACAGGGGCACTCACTGTTTCTAAATCCAGTACATAACAACCCATTTCGAAATGGAGTATCTCTAGCTTGCAATGTTAAAAATGACGCCGCGTCCATTCTCACTTTATTCGCACTTGTCTTGCCTGTAGATAGCGATTGTTCATTGAGATGCGTTGCCATCAAAAGACTTCTGAGTGGTGGTAATCTCTGGGGGATGAAGCCTGATATTTTTGTAGGCAGATAGCAAGTATCAGCTCAATTCTGGTACGCTTATACAGCAACATCCTCTGCTTCTGTATTGATTCAGTACTGTTAATTAGCGAATTATGGCACGTGCAACATGTTGGGTTCCCCTTGGACTGTTTCTCCACTAGTTAATCAAGTCCCTTCTTTGGTCAAACAAGAATTTCCTAGAGATTATTGAACAGCCACTATCATTACTGCCGTCAAATTACTTTCGCATAGTAGAAGGCAAAAGCTGCACGAAAAGCCAACCTTAAGACCTTATTCATCATGGTCGACATGGCTTGACAACTGACATTTCTCAGAAGAGGCAAGTAGCACTCGAAACGCCAAGCACTATCAAAATCCATTTCCTCAATCTCGTCACTTCAGAACCACTTGTGAAGAGGACAGCAGAATTTCCCTCAACACCATTTCCTCCATTTTCAACAGTCGGAGTTGCAGCAACACTTGAAGACTTCCCCGCCAGAACCTGTCCAGCTATAGAAGAGTGGCCAGAGATTGGAGCAACTGAACCACCATTCATAATATCATTTATCAGCGAGGCGGCAAACCATCTATCTCTAGGTGCAGATGTAATTGTTACTGCGACAGTACTTGCTGTAGAGTCCCCGATGGTACTAATTATTAGAATCCCCCTATCAGCTACTGAAATTGCGACAGACTCTCCGCTTCCGTCGTTAGCTGCAAGTGTCGCTACCATACTGGGCTTAAGTGTTAACCCGCCGGGTAAAATAAAACCTGCCCCATATCCTTGGTTGGCTAATATCACATTGGTACCTATCACAGCTACTGTGACAGCCGAGACTGGTAGCGAGTCGTCGTGTGAATTAAGCCCTGATCCTTGATGATTTGGGGATGCGTTGTTTTCTGGTGCACCATTACCAGGAACTGGTGGGTGCGATACTGGTCTACTTGGAGAGTCTCCTGGCTGAGAACCGCTACTTCCTGGTATGTGATTACTCAATGTATTCGGTGGTTTTGCTGCCATTGCTACAGAAGTTACTGAAGCTAATGGAAGAGGATAAGTCGGCAAAGGTGTTGGAGGATTGCTATGATCCATAGGTGACGAATTAGGAGCTTCTGCTGTCGTGGGATAGAGACTAGTGTCAAATCCTAATGCCAATGGAGGATCAGGCATTCCCCAATTCTCCTCATAGATTTCACAATTCTTCCACCAGGGTCCGCCCAATTCTGTAAGAACCTTTGGTATTGCCAAGTATGGATTGCACCGACTGGAGCGAGATATGGCGGATGCATCCTCCTCCTCGCAATCATCATCGTCGTCGTCGTCGCCGTCGTCGTCATCGTTTTCTATGTTTCCTGGCGTACTACAAACGGGACAGTCGGAGTATATGTCCATCAACACCAATTGATGGGGTTCACTCCCGTCATGCCAGTCTCCGTTGTCATATTCGTCATCGTCGTCGAAGTTGGTTGTTTGTGATATTGTCTCTGGCCATCTCAGACTACTGACTTTTGTAAGGTCAAAGCCTGTGATAACGCCTGACAGAGTTGGCCCAATTTGCCGCCATTCCGTAGGCGGGGCAAAATGAGGCCATGAAGGCGTCAGCGCTAATTGCTTTCATTTAGCCGATCTGTTTTTCAAAATGATTAATAATGAGAGGAATATCGCAAGATTTCGAGGGTTGAGCACTATGTGCTTCGCCCTCTAGTTCAGGATATTGTAGGATAAGTTGCTAATTTGCGAATGAGCAAGCTAGGGCAACGAAACCTCAATCTTATTTTACGCCTTAGACCAGGTAGATTTTTTCTTCTTGTTAAGGACAATCTATGGATAGAGCGTTTGGAACAGCGCGTAGGTATATGCAGAGCTTTTCTATGGGCTTTACAGTATATAACAGGGATACATACAGGAGCATATAGACCAGGCTTTCATGGATGATAACGAGAGATATACAGATGGCGATGTACTATGGCAAGATGAGCTTATATGTGTGGAGGTCGAATGATGAAACTCACAAAGTGAAATCTAGTTCAGAGTCATATAAAGTTGAAGGGTGCTTTGTATTAGTTCCCTTGTATTCAGGGAAGTATATTACACGTACTTCTGCAAATGACCTAAAGTACAAACTTAGTAACTGAAACGAGTGAAATGAGTGATGGACCTAACACAGCGCAATGGGCATAGGTAGGGCATTGCGTGCTCGTGAGCGTATGACTGGACTCAGACTGGACACAGCTCCCTGTCGCTATCGTTTGATTTCCCAGCCAAGTTGAGTAGGTGCTCAAGAAATTTTTGGCAAAACAGTCAATTGATTCACCCCACAAGTTACCAGTTTGTGCTCCGCCCTTGCGGCTTTTGTTGAGAGTAGCTGGAGGAGTTATAGTTGAAGGCGGAATGAATGATAAACTAGATTCTGGCCTCACGCTTGTAGCGGAGAAATTGGTTGCATTGACATAGGGACCAACCCTTGAAAAATTGGAATGTAATTCTCCTGATGCATCATGATTAGACTAACTTATTGTCGAAATGAGTGGTCAGTACTTACCCCTTACAGTGCTCAATAGGACAAAGAATATTGTGAGTACTAACACATGGAACATCCTATTCATATTTGCGATACGTTGAAGAGAGAGTCTCACATTGTAACATATGAGTAGTATAGGATCCAAAAAGAACGAGTGGAGAGGTAGACTTAAAGTGTTTTCTACCAACGATGTAGCGAGGTAAATGTCTTAGATAATCGACGAACAAATTTCTTACATTAAGGAGCCCGAGCTACATAGATTTCCCGCATGTTCTTCATGTACCATTAAGGAGTGTAGAATCTTAGTGGAAAGTCCAACTATGTCAAGTGCTAGCGAGACTTGTCCTCGAATAAACAACATGCAGAGACTGTATGCATTACTATAAAAGTCATGGCAACTGTGTCTTCTATATTACCGGTTATAATGACCTGATAACAGAATAAGAGCAAACAGCCTCCTTCGACGGCGTCTTCGTATAGCCACGTGCATATGGCGACTCGCACACGACGAGATTCTGCATTACATGCAGGGCGCAGATTGTGGCACAGTAAAGTCAAGTCCTGTGTTACCGAAGATAATAATATGAGGCTCATATCGGATTGGCGGTTAAGTTAAGTTAAGTTAATTAATTGCTCGGATTGAATTACCGTGGCCGCATTTTAGGAGACCCAGCCCTAGGAGCTTTTGCAAGCGATGGTCCCCTGAATTTGATGTCTCAGGTGTTCGAGTAGAGATCTCCTCACGCCCTTGGAGTTTTCATGTTATGAAAATCATCCGAGAGAGATCTGTGCAACAAAATAGCGAGGATTTCTTTGAACGAATTAAGTCGTGATGTTTAATGTGTGACCTCCATAACTACGCCACGGCAGCTAGCCACTTCGGAGAATATGCACCTCGATAAAAGATGCACATCTCCCCTGACTTTATATTGCATTAGTAAGGTATGAAATTCAATACCGATAGGCCAAGCTCTTGAATTGCTGAGCTCCTTTACCAAAATACCACCCTTGACTATCAGTCAATTTCGACTGAGTCCCGTCCCCCCAATGCCATCCAGTTCATACTTATCCGGATGCAGAGCTTCCAAAAACAGCTATAAGATCACGGAAACTTTTCAAATGCGGGCCTACGCTATTTGTGCCTCCAGGCTGATTTCGATGAAGTTGCATCGTAGACGGAAAATTAAACTTCCCAATGAAAGATTCAATCTATCGTTCATCTCGTGTCCGAAACGAGCGGTAGTATTAATGTTCTGGTCAATCGGTGAAGCAAGGTGAGTTTGAAAAATGGACAATCTAACCCCTGTGAACAACTTTCATCCATCTACCTATTCTGACAGTCTGACCGTCTTCTTTCTTACTCTATGCTGTAGTATCGAGATAATGCAGACAACTTTTTAAATTTGTTATGCAATGATGTGTGGCTCACGTTTCTTGAGTTTTTACATCTGCTGTTCTTCAATTTGGCACGCTAATCTAGTTGCAATACCATTAGAGTCAGGGCCTCTGTTAGTAGAACGACGTCAAGAAGCCGTGACTTCTAGCACACCTAAACCTCTTGTGGTAGAACCCAGCCAATACTTGTGAGTGGCTATCTTCTAAATTTTTAGTCCTTAATACCTGAAATAGAACCATATACAATATCCAGACAGCAGCTAGACTCTCTGACATAGACTCACAGTGAAGGAAACGATGGAAGTTGGTCCACATTCGACTTACGAGTCGGTACACCAGAAGAACATGTACGGGTATTAATATCGACAGCCTCTCAGCATGCGATGGTTGTGCTCCCTGAAGGATGCTCACCAGAGGCCATTCGGGACAGTCCACCTGGTTGTGTGCAGTCTCGCGGTCAACTATTCAGTCCAAACGCCTCCTCGACATGGCAAGATCAAAGCACCTTTCGCATCAACAATAACGGTGTCGGGTTTGGGGCGAGTCTGGGCTACAGCCAGGTGGCTCGGTTCGGCATTGACACTTTGGGTTTGGGATTAGTTGGCCCGACTCTTCATAATCAAACAATAGCCGCATTTGTTCACGCGAGGCCGTTCTATTTGTGAGTAGTACAGCGATACATCATTTGCGGTCCTTCTTGTTATAGACATCACTTGGGCTCTAACGTTTATTTTAGGGGAGTGTTTGGACTCGGGACAGAACCGGTCAATTATTCGACAATGGGGAATACGTCAGCACCAAGTTTCATCACAACATTGAAAAATCAGAAGCTCATACCGAGTTTAAGTTGGAGTTATACTGCTGGGGCCTCCTATCGTAAGTTAATGATTAAGAGACCTTGGGGAAATGGGACAACATTGACGTTTTATTGCCTTTTAGGGCTAAGAAAAATTTTGGGACAGCTCATCTTTGGAGGCTACGATCGTGCTCGGATAATACCAAATAACGTATCATTCAATCTTGCCCAGGACCAAGATCGGGATATCGTGGTCGCTATACAGCAAATTACTGTTTCTGGCGTGAACCAAACGAATCTCCTTTCGAATCCATTGTACGCATTTATTGACTCGACTGACCCTATGATTTGGCTTCCTGAATCTGCCTGTAAGGCATTTGAAGCCGCGTTTTCCCTGAAGCTTGATGAAGCTACTAACAGGTATCTTGTAAACGAATCTCATCATGCGTTCCTTGTAGCCATGGACCCGTTGGTGACGTTTCGTTTATCGAGTACGCTAAGCGGGGGTCAAGTCGTCAATATTAAGTTGCCATATTCGGCTTTCGATCTGGAAGTTAATTATCCAATTGTCGCGAACAAGTCGCGATATTTCCCATTGACGAAGGCTGCAAATGATACACAATATACTTTGGGGAGAACATTCCTACAAGAGGCGTAAGTCCAGGTTAATTCCAATACGAATTCGAATATGGTTCTAATCTTCTCTATAGCTACATTAGCGTAAATCATGAATACAAAAACTTTTCTGTGTCTCAGTGCGCTTGGACCGAGGAAGCTCTCACGCCAGACATTGTTGCTCTAGCACCTAAGGGGACAATGGATGAAAATCGATCATCGTCCGTGACTTCAACAGAAGGTCACGATACTCACAGTCTTGCAATCCACAGTCTTGCTTCGGGTACTATTGCTGGTATTGCTATAGCGGCCATCTTTGGCGTAATGTGCTGTTCTCTGGCGCTGTGGCTTTTTGTCTTCCGACCGCGCCAGAAAGCTAAAGCACAAGTTAGAGAACACGAACGCATCTTCAAGGATGAAAACTCAACCAAGTCACTGGAATTTGCAATGAATGCTTATGGCGAACCATTTGAAGTTCCAGGGGTCATTGCAGAACTAGCATCTGGTGAGCAGTTTCCTGAGCTCAGCGATCAGGGTGTTATTGCGGAACTTGAATTCCCAACTGTGGAAGTCGATAATCCTGCGATGCTATGGCAAATTTGGCAAACACTTTCACCCTACGAGTTACAATCATGATGGCTACTGTAAAGTCCATATTCCCGGGTATCTGCTGATGCGAGACGAGCATGTCTTACAATTACCATCACCAAGGTTAGAAATGCTCGAGCACCAAAGAGTTAAATACTTACATTGACCTGATATAAATCTATCAACTGTACCTGTCGAGTGTTTAGCTTCTACAAGACATCCATCAAGAATAAGCAGTATGATTTGGCGCTATACTATAACATGTCGACACAATCTCAAGAGGGTCGTCATGGATAGAAGTGATTTTGGATCAGCTTTGATATACAGTAGAACCCCGCTACAAAAATTATTTCGTCGCCGGGTTTTTAAGGAATTATTTAAGGGTTCTCATAGCGAGGTTCTACTGTAACAGTGTGAGCGACAGTGAAATCCCAACCATAAATATGGTATTGAAAGTATTTGAACTTTCGTGAGGCTTGAAACCAACATCTCCTGTATCAACAGCTCACAGTGCATCTCATTTTTAATGGCCAATGACTGAAGACTTTTTATAGAAGAATGGTGCTGAGCTGCTCCGATTACTGGATTGCGACTCGGAAGATCTCTCGGCCCGAGCTAGCAGGGGATGTCGGTGTTTAGAGCAATCTATCCTATCAATAGCATTCGCTTAGATTAAGTGCGAAGGACCTCTCATGTCCTCTTCCTGATATTCATTTGCGTTTTCTTTAGGAGGCTTTGAAGGTATCCAAATACTTAGCAGAAGTGTCTTATACAAGACGTATACTTCACAACTTTCAGATGATTTTTTTTAACCTGCTACAAGCTGGAATTTCTGGAATGTCCGAAATAAGAGCCTTCTATGTTTGGCACGAAATTTGCTCAACACCATCTTTCTCGGGTGTTCGAGTTAGCAATAAGACAATTCTTTGAAACAGTAGCACACTACCTACTGTACCATAACTCTCGCATCTCACGGGAAAGTAGCCTCACTGGTGGCAGCATGTTGACGCCATTGGTACATCCCGAGCTTCAACCCCGCGTCTAACTTACCCCACCTTCAAGGCCCCGCCTTATACCCGGATGATCGATACAAAAGACCTCGTCGATGATAATAAAACTCTCAGTCCTGAGAAGTCACCTAATTCTTTAATCAAGCAACATCAACAATTTTAAGATGGCTTCCAAACTTCCATTCAAGGTGTGTTAATTGCATGCATATCAAGGATGGAAACCTGATCTTATATCCACAGCTCAACAATCCTGACTTGTTCAAAGACAAATCATACGTTGATGGAAAATGGGTCGAAGCAAAATCCGGCAAACGATTCGAGATTACCGGTATGATCATATCTCCTCATCTCATATATTCATCATCGCAACTAATTACCTCCCTCCAGACCCAGGAAGCGGAAAAGTCTGGGCTACAGCACCTGACAACAACGCCGACGATGTCGACGTCGCGGTCAAAGCAGCTCACGAAGCATTCCAAAGCTACAAAAGGACAACTCCAAGGTCACGTGCTCAATATCTACTGAAATGGGACTCTCTCATCCGCGAGAATAGAGATGATATTGCTAATATTGTTACATATGAAACGGGTAAGCCGCTTGCGGAGTCGCAGGGTGAGCTTGATTATGCTTTGGGGTTTACTTGGTGGTTTGCTGGGGAGGCGGAGAGGGTTCAGGGGACGATTCAGACGCCGGCTATGCCTGGGAGGAGAGTATTTACTGTGAAGCAACCTGTTGGGGTTGCTGCTGCTTTGGTTCCTTGGAATTTCCCGATTGCGTGAGTATCCTTCAGTTCTTAGAAATTGTGCAATGGCGAATTACTGACGATGTTAGGATGATCTTGAGAAAAGCTGGTGCTGCCTTGGCTGCTGGTTGTACCATGATCGTTAAGCCGTCACCTGAGACACCTCTCTCCGTCTTGGTTCTAGCTCATTTAGCTGAACAAGCTGGATTCCCCAAAGCAGTTCTCAGTGTCTTGACGACTAGCTTGGAGAACACTCCTCCTCTTAGCGAGGCTCTCTGCAGGCACCCATTGATTAAGAAAGTCACTTTTACCGGATCAGTAAGTTAATTAGACACTCCAGGAAATCCACTCAATGATATTTGTCTAGACTAGAGTCGGGAAGCTCGTAGCAAAGCTGTGCTCTGATGGGCTAAAGAAGCTCACCCTCGAATTGGGAGGAAACTGTCCATTTTTGATTTTCGACGATGCTGATTTGAACCAAGCAGCAGATGGTAAAATCTCCGTTCTCCCAATTGGTATAATCACTTACTGAAACTCCTCCAAGCCCTCATGGCCCTCAAATGGCGCCACGCAGGCCAAGCTTGCATAACCGCTAACAGAATCTACGTTCAATCCGGCGTCTACGACAAATTCGCGACCATCATCAAAGACAAAACTTCCAAACTCGTCGTCGGCCATGGTGCTGAAAAAGGTACCACCATGGGTCCCGTCACCACACCTCGCAGTCTCGACAAGGCCACCAACCAAGTCGAAGACGCGAAGAAGCATGGCGGGAAGGTTGTGCTTGGTGGTGGCAAGATAACGGGGAAAGGAGGATACTTTTTTGAACCGACGATTATTTTGGGCGCGAAGAAGGAGATGCTTATCACGGAAGAGGAGACGTTCGCGCCAGTTCTAGCGCTTTATTCGTTTGAGACGGAAGATGAGGCTGTGAAGGCTGCTAATGACACAAGCGTAAGTTCACATATTCAACGTCATGCCCGGGAAATTGCTAATCCGGGGTGATAGATGGGACTTGCTTCCTACTTCTTCACGAAAAACATTGACCGCACCTGGCGTCTTCTCGAGAATCTCGAGGCTGGCATGATTGGTATGAATACTGGCAATGCTTCAGCCGCCGAGTCACCTTTCGGTGGTATCAAGGAGTCCGGCTATGGAAAGGAGTCTGGGAAAGATGTTGCTATCAATGAGTACATGATTACCAAGACTGGAACTCTAACTTTGGACGGTCATTATTAGGAAAGGAATAAGCACGAATGTGTTTGCTGTGGAGATTGCAACAATGTGGTAGCTTAAGCTTGAAAAATATGGTTAACATAATTCAACATGGATTAGAAGCAACAATAAATGAGTTTTTCCACCCATAAAAGACATCACCAATTCTAATATTTCTCTTCACCCTTAATAATAACCTATTCCCCGTTCCCACCACTTCCCCCAATAACACCCTCCATAAACCCTCTCACCCACCACTGATACCACAGCGGAAACCCCCTCAATAATCTCACCCTTGCTGCACTCGCCGGTAAGATGATCTTCGCACTCCGCCCCGCTAGAACTTGCGCGACCACAGCGTCTGCGACAGAGCTAGCGGGAAGAAGGGGTGGTTTCCAGTAGGAGGTGGTGTAGAGAGGTTCGGTCATCGGGGTGCGGACCCAGTTTGGGTGGATAATACTGAGGTTTGTTATTAGTCCAGAGCTTAGCGGGAAAGAAAAGAGGAGGAAACAGGGATAAAGAGAAGGCGAGGGTAAAGCAAAGGGTAAGACGAACGTTGTTCGGACGTTTGGAGCTTTGTACCTGTGGAATAGTTCTCCAGAAACACCTTCGTGGAAGGATAGGGCTGCGGCTTTGGTTGCGCAGTAGGGTACTAACTATTTTTCCCAGTTACCAAGATTTTTTTTTCGACCAAAATATGGCGGGGAGTAACCCATACCTGGATTGAAGTACCGAAGCTTGCGAGGCTTGCGATTGTGACTATGTGGCCGTGATTTTTCTTAATTATATATGGCTATTATCCATTAACACAAATTGTTTGCTGATCTACGGAATGAACGGCCCACTAGAAATTCTTTAGCAAGGATAAAATGACTGATAGCGTTGACTTCAAAGCACTTTCTCACGTCTGCCATGTCTTCGCCGAGGATTGTGTTCAGAAGTGCGATGCCAGCGTTGTTGATCAATACTGTTACTTCACCAACTTCATCTCTGATTTTCTTCGCGGCTTCTTGGATTTGAGTTTCGGATGTTACATCGGCAGTGTAGAATGAGACATTGTCCGCTACGCCATCAAAAGGATGAGCATAAAAGCACTAGTGAGACTGGCATCTGAGATTGCACTCACGAAGTGGTTCCTTCGGTGGGTTCCTTCAAGTCCAATACAACAACTTTGATCCCGTTCGTAGCAAACTTAAGAGCAATCAATTCCCCAATTCCACTTGCTCCTCCTGTAACGAGAACTACCTCCTTCCCCTCCATCTCCCCCTTTCCGAAAACCGCATTTTTGAAGGACCAATTGTTGATGGCTAAATCTGAGAGTTTCTCACTCGTCCTTTTAATCAGCTGGAGACCGAGACAAATTCCCAGCGCTTTTTTGAGTCCCGAAGATAATATGTATCTGTGATATTTGGGTGGGATAAGCCCAATAATTCGAGAGGGGTAATATGTTAGGAGGAATAGGAGGGGTGCCGTGAGACGAGTGTTAGTGAAGGGCGCTGTCGCGAGCTGGAATGCAGATGGAGCCATGTTGTTTCAATCGCTACACGGCGTTGATTAGTAAAAAGATATATGATGGAGGTGCATCCGCGATATTCGCACACTATATTAATTTATTACTGTGGTGAGAATAGGAGCTTAGCTCAACCTAGAGCTGCAAGTGAGCAGATCTTCCGACTCGCCAAGGATTGCAAGAAGGCGGGGGTGGGGTTACACGACGATCCTATGTATGGAAAAAGATGAGCCGTAGTATGTCTAGGTATTGACCAACAACTCTTTTCGGATGACGTAATCTTATCCGTCTTTTAAGCATTCTGGCATCCATACTGTATGGGATTTAACATGCAGATGCAGATGAAGCTGCCTAATCGGGACAACCATAAGCAGGCAAATCAAGCTGCATGGAAGCTTTTGCTTTCTCTGAGAGAATGAGAAGTCCAGCTGTAGAAAAAACGAGCAAGACCCATGGATATGGGAGACCTGAGGTTTTAAGATATGTCCGTCTGCTAATTTGACAAATGTGCAGGTGAGCTCCGGAGCTAAAAATTTCCAACGCTAAACCATAGGCATCGGATAGCGCTTGCTTTCGAGAAGTATCTGGATATATATCTTAATCTGAAATCGGCAACGTTGGAGGATATAGCCCACGGCATCTGGCTGGGGCAAGCGTGATTATTGATGAAAATGAATACCCAATAAAGGGTCGAAAAAGACATGAGATCTTCAGCAGGAAGGAAATGCCGAGGCTTGAGGACACTAAAGAGGATATGTCAAAGTTAAATTGAACATTCCTTCAAGCCTTAATAAAAGTGTGATCTTTCATATTCTCAAAAACTTTGTCAAAAGTAGTTGAGTAAAAGTGAAAGAACTTTGGAAAATAGAAGGCACAAGAAGTCAAAAGGGGCCCACTTTTGCCAAATCCCCAATTTGACCAATCAACGCTATTCGGTTTCTTCGAATGGTCAAAGCACGTCTTCCTGTACAAATCCCAACTTTCTTCTCGACACAAACACAAACCTCATCCTCTCAAGAAAATACGAATGTAAAGCCACATTCTCAGACGCTCCACTCCACAATCACGACAACTACAGTAGTACGGATTACTCGGCATAGATGTCGTCGGCATTGTCAGCCACATTTTCCAGCTCTTGTTTAACGCCACATCGCCACTTGGTATTAGGAGCCAGCGGTCCTGCATCTGAGATCTCGCGACTCGGCGAGGAATGCCCTGGCAAGCCGCTTTGCTTGACATCTGACGCACAGAGTGACAGAGTACCTCGAGACTTTTCTGGTCCCGCCAATTGAAACGATCAGTCCGCACTGTCTCTTCCGGTCGGCAGATGGACCCATTTACCAGCCTCGAAGTATCTCGAAGTGACCAAAGCTTTTTCTATCTCGCATCGCGCGGTAAACGCGCACCAAAATAAAAAAAATACCCGGCGGGGGTATCAGCCATCACCCCTCGACTTCGAAAGGAGCCACCACGTCAATCGTCGCACTGCTTTCGAAAAACAAGTGTTCTCCTTTTGTTCAAATGAAGTCTCGACATATGCCGAAGAATGGTGGCACAACGAGGCAAATGATACACCTTGAATGTTATTGCATCTGCGATAAATCACATCTGTCATGTCAAACCGAACATATGATGAGGCTAGCCGCTAGGAAGCAGTTCGTGCCTTACTGTTCTCGACGAATCCGGATCTCCGAATGCATCATAAGCCGGGTATTTCCTTGATGCGGATTGCAGCTGATTGACCTCTCACAGACCACAAACAGGCCTCTTACGTGCACATCACTCGATGTGAGATATCCCATCCCTACCTGCTTGATCTAGGCTTAGAGCTACGATCCACGCTGGCGGTACCGGCGGTCACTCTGTACCCTCGTTATGTTTCAGCGCGGAAAGACTATCGTGACATAGCCACTCGGAACCCATTCCAAGGCCAAGCAGCCGTTTGAACCGGATTGCGGAACCTTCTACTGGGACGGCTGAGGTCGGGTTAAGTGGCCATCATAGTTGCGACGGCGGCAGATTCGATATTTGACGTGTATAAGTTTTGGCTTTGCCTTCTAAGTGGAGGTGCATCAAACAAGAAAAACGGGTGTCACAGCCTCCCAAAGTTCAAGCATGTCAATATGGAATTGGCCTGCAGGGTGAAGTCTCCTCCTGTGCGGCCACGAAAGCAATATCTCTTTGTCAAGGTTGTATTTTGGCTTCCTGTTCAACACTGCCTGATATTGGCTCGAGCTTTCAAAGTATATATCGCTCAGCTGTCTACCTTAAAAGCCTCGATAATTCCATGATTCCATACTTAGAAGGCAGTTCCCCCTTTGACCACAGGACAACAGAACTTCAAACATACTTTCACAATGGAGCTATCTAGTGCTCTTCTCATTCTTGTATTCTGCGTTTCTGCGATAGCAAAGATACTATGCAGCAAAAGATCCCGACAATGGTTCCAGAACAGGAGACCATCGACAATTTTTTACGCCAAGCTAGAAGCAGCTTCACCTTCGCCGACCTCTGAAAAGCATTTTCATTTAAAAGATACACCACCATACGTGTTCCCATCTCTTCGACCAAAAGCGCCTTCGTCGACTTCCATGGGCCTCAAGCGGCTAGAAGCGGAAAACTGGCTCACAATCGACTCGCAATACTATAATGAACATGCGATCCGAAATTCATTATTTACCACTCGTTATGCACAGGTTGTACAATGTCTACCGGGCTCCGAACCAGCCTGCCACGAAATCCTCGAACTTGTGGCAACATTCATGAGCCAGCGATATCCTGATGACTTCGCTATTGCGCAGACTTCCTGCGGTCCTGTAATTCGTAATCACATCACAAACGAGAGTTTTCAAATCGGGGTAGACTGTCCAAATCCCCTGGAAGTTGCCGCGAGGCTAGCAATGGAGGACTTCAATGTGTTGATGAAGCACCCGGAGTCAGGACAATACCACCTAATGGCTTCGGCAACATTGTTTCCTGCTGGATGGAAACTCCAGGAAAGAATTGGAACGAGCATGGAAAATCTACATAAACCTGTTCCCGAGTGGAAAAAGAAACTGGGTGGTAGTGTAAATCGGTAAGTAGGTTCTTTCCCGAAATACAACGATTGGGGACTGATGTGTCGAAGCTATTTCGATCATCTCAATCCTCGCACTGCGATGGAACGATATAACTTGTTCATCCAATCGAGCTCGCATCTCTTCGTCGACAGTCCAGAAATTCCACGCCCTGGACTTGTACCAGAGGACATGAATGTTAGACGAGAGCGCCAGACTTTTAGAAGACTAGAGAAGAGTAACGCAATACTCTTTACTGTGAGGACGTACATGGTTCCCCTCGTCGACATTAAAGGTGATGAAGAGGTGGCGCTTAGGCAACAGGTTGGAAGCTGGGAGGGCGTGAGTAGAACTTATAAAGGGAGTGAGGTTTGGGGGGGACCATTTGCTGCGTGGGAAAAAAGAGTGGACGCCGCGAGGCAAAAAGTTTCAAATGATAATATGGGTGTCAAAAATCTAGAAGTGAAAAGTTGATATAACTTGGTTTTACTGGACGGTATACAAAGGGAAACACATTTCCAGCGTGGAGCCATGCCTAGATACCACTTTTTGCTCATCAAATATATCCTCAACCAAGTCAGGATCTAAGGATCACTTCTACATAGATCAACGCTGGGATCCCTTACGTCACTGTAATATGCTAGATCCCTTTCTCTACTTCAAATTCTCCCTATATGGATACCAAGCACCGGCCAACTGGTACTTACTCGGCTGCAATTACTTAAGAAAAGTGTTGATCACTTTAGTCGCACCGTCTCAGCTATATCATGCCATGAAAGTAGCGAGAAACATCAATAGGTTGCTCGAACTGTTAAGATATTAAAAAACCCTTCGTATGATAGACGCCGAGCTTGATGGAGGGGGATCATCCATCATGTGTCTGTGGTCACTGAGAAAGCTAAGCGACGGCTGACTTGACTTGGCGGGGTTAAGGGTTATTGCCGAGATATTAGGTGGGGGCTACCCCACGTTAGGGTAAGTGTGTTTGGTATATGACTGTCAGAAGTTTGGAGTGGCAAGGATTAAAGTACTGTGGTGGACAATCGGGAAAGGATTATGGGATATCTCTGAGCAAGTGTTAATTCCTCGGGAAATTTGATAGAAAAATTCGGTTATTAATATAGTAGATGGGGATAGCGTACAACCGCAAAGGGAACAAAATACACATTTGTTTTCCCTTTGCCTTCCCAATTTCATTTACTGGCATATCGAGTGCATGTTGGCAGCGTGGATGGCATTTGCAATTCCACATTCTATCAACTTATCAGCATCTTGACTGTTACTCCGAGCGTAGCACAAGATGTTCGCTGTGCCGATCATAACAGTACCTCTCCCTAAAATACTTCTTTGGGTTACTGAAACGACATGAATTGTTTTTTAGTTCCTGGGGAGTGAATCATAGAGTTTTGGAGGTTTTTGGGGAGTTCTTGTATGTTGAAATCAGGCCGATTTCATCGAGACGGAAGGTTGCAAGGGAGGTCTATACAAATTCGATGTACAGTATGTCTTTCTGATCTGCATCCAGTATCTGCAAGCACATATCTTTCATTGATTCTATCGCGAAACCATATTTCAACCTCTTGACATGTATTTCCAAGGCCCTCTTCTCGCTATCCTCGGTCTAACAACTGCCGTAGTATGTATATCCTACCTAACCACTATTTACAGTCCTGATACACAAACCAAGATTTTTGCGAGCCCCTTAGTCGCCCGTGACTCGGTCCCCGAAGGCTACACTGCTGTCCCAGTGCAATGGATAGGCCCAACCCACGCTGGGGCCCCGGACGTCACACCAGAGGAGGGAAAGAACGGGGGTTGGGGGAGGATGATAGCAACATCTCTGGAGAATCCGGCTTTACATTTTTTATAAATCACTATCCTGTCGAAGACGCTATTAGATATTTGAAAAAACTTGGTGGTGGGAATGCTGCTTGTGGGATGTATGTAATTACCTCCATATCCCATTTTACCTCCCTCTCACCTAATTCCTCTACGTCTTTATAGCTCTATACCCCAATCACAGTGGCGCAGGCTCGCATGTCTGCTCCCGTATAAGTTACTCCTGGGACACGGTCGTCTGGTTCTGCAACGAGAATCCGTGGCCCATCGCACCGCAGTGCCATTATTTGGGCTCGCAGATGGTGCGGACGATTCT